>JASAMX010031411.1:0-12019 GCA_030248175.1 Microlaimidae sp. YZB2_3
ATCGGAGAGGCTGCCCACCTATGGTTGGATCCCCAACTTACAGAAAGGATTTTTAAAAAAATGGTGTGATTTCATTATTATTAGAAATAAATAATTAAATTTTACTAACGTGTTTATTTTATGATTGCCAGCTTACCTATGATCCTTGTGATCTCTTGTCGATTTTGCTAGCTCTTCTAATCCATTTTGTAAAAAAACTATCTCACACTCACATCAATTTCCTAGCGCTTGGTTGGGAACCTTGCAGCGGTGTGTCTTATTTTTGGGGAGATGACTAACTTTTTTATTGTAAGATAGATTCATTTTAAATCAATTTTTTGTACCAAATTTTAAAAAATAAGCTTTTATCTCTGCTTGCAGGCAAGACCGCTCTGGTTACGCGGTGCACCAGCTCCCCCCTCCCGATAAGGCATAAAGCTTAAAATTTTCTGTGTGGGAATTATCACCCCTACTGCGCACTTTTCTTTTTCATGTACTATAGTCGTGAAATGATTTTGGATTTATTTTAAATTTCATAATTGCTAAAAATTATTACCACAGAATCTTCGGCCAATGCTTTCTGTTGTTTCCACAAATAATTTAAAAAATCTTCAAACTGACGAACTCCCATTTCCTTCTAAATAGTAAAAGCATTACTATACCACAGGGGAAAAATTCATGCCACTTATGTATGAGTTCAGATAATAAATTGTTCATATACAGATAGATAAATAATATGCTACTGCCGCACCGCCTAGAACCCATGGTGCTCTTATCGGGTGCACAACATCGACAGTGTCAAAGATAAAAATAATAGCCTAACATAACCACAAATACAGCAAGATTAAATAAAAACCATAAAAACAAAAATAGCAGCTAAGCAGCTAGACCCAGGATGAAGAAGCAGAACAGAATTAGTTAATTAGGGACAGTTAACATAATATAGCAATATAGAAAAGCTCATAAGAGGAGTGAGAGAGCAAAGATAATTTTAGTAATTGCAAACACATAATGATTGACTATCAATAGTAAAAAATCACTTACTTCTAAGTAGAATCGTGATTTCCTATGTTTACATGTTACTCCCTCTTTAAAAACATCCCACACCAAGCAATATATATGCCGCTGAAGAGACCCATCTGACAATTTCAGGTTACCGAAACAGCCATTGTTTTTAATCACAACTCTAAAATAAAGTAAATTATATCAATGGCTACAAATTCTCTTGGAAACGGGATCTTTTTTTAAATCTGCGGATGCTGATTACAGTAGATTATAAGAGAATTTGACTAAAAAATGTCACCCATTCCTGGGTCATTTCACGCCAAACCGCACATGCCATTGTACCTTATGTCATAGATTTTGCTGAAATTAAGTATAATAGTAGCCCCATGACTAAAAACGTTGCATGTAAACTTTTAGACCAATCTAATATAGTATTCCTGAAATTTTGGGTTTTGGTACCGTTTTCATTTTCAATCGAACTGTATATTTTCAATTTAGTATTATGACACAGCATAGTATAAGAATATGAATGTTATATATTATTTAAAAGCTCTAAATTATTTCTTTTCAATAAAAGTATTTAAATATAGTTGTTGGTGGGCAAAAAATATTTCTGGTCATTTTTCAACTTTGAATGGATGCAACAAAAAAGCGCAATTTTTTTGGCTGAAAGTTAAGCATTATGTTAAACCAACTTTTGTTCTGTTACTTATAAAAAATCAGCATAAAATTCTTACTATATTAAGAGTTATGTACTCTAAAGTGATGTAGCGACAATGTTTGCTTTCCACGTATTTTTTTTTGCTTTAAAGCTTCAATTTTTTTGAATTGCAACTTAGAGGTAATTAACTACAACTAGTATTGTAAAGAGAAAAATCACAAAATGTCATAAAAATAGTTAGTTTTGATGATAATATTTTTACTTTTATTATTTTTTTTTATTTGCTACAAAGTTTTACATTTAAAAATGCTAATTAATTTTTTAACACATTTTAAATAATTTTTTCGTATTAAGTAAAAAATTAATGACACAAAGATGCAAAAAACATTAAAATTTAAAAAAAAATGAACAACAAAATTATGGAAACAAACCAAATTATGAAACATTTTCAATTTAATTTATGGTCCAATCCCAATGTCTATAAATATTATATAATTATTTGAAACATTAGAAAACTGGTTAAAAAAAAAAAAAACTCAATTGGAAAAAAAGCAGGGTTGCCAGGTTTCCAAAGAACAATTCCAAACTACAAACTGATTTAAAACATGGTTTTAATTATTAGTCAGAATAATAATGGAAAATATCATGAGTCAATTTAATACCATACATCACAAATTACTGATAAATATATATTTTACAGGATATCTTGTAAAAATATATATTTATTAAATCATGGAACCCCAAAAACCAGTAAAATTATTAATTACTGATAAATACAACATTAGAAAAGTAAATAATGAAAAATATTAAAATTTTGTTAAAAAAAGACAACAAAACAGCAGCAGTGATCATTTTATTGAAAAATATACAAACATCAAAATTTGAAAAATCCCCTGAAAATACCGCCAGGTTTTGACCAGACCAATTCCCCCAACACCCAAGTCGGAAAATTCTTCCTCAACTGGGAAAAAATTTCCACAAAACTAGGGGAATTTCCCCTGACCTGGCTACCCTGAAAAAAACACAATAGAACAAAAGAACCAATATAACTAACAGACCATGGGCGTAGCCAGGATTTCGGAAAGGGGGGGGGTCCAACCCTGAACAAAAATTCCGAAAGGGGGGAGTCCAGGGGTGTCCAAATTCTAAACGTTATAAAAGGGCTAAAAAAATTTTCCGCGCTTCGCGCAGTGTTTATTGCATTGTTTATGTCACATACTTCATTATTTTCCTATTATTCAATAAAAATAAATCCATAAAACAAAGAAAAATTTTTTTACAAACAATTTGATACCTATCTTAAAATTTTCGATTTCAAAAACATTAAAAACCTAAAAGTAAAAACCTAAAAACATAAAAATGAGTACATAGAATTACAGCTGAGCAATGCAAAGTGCGAGAAAATGTTTTTAAAATTACTTCTCCTAACCTTTAAATTTTTAATACCACTAAACCAAAAGGGGGTCTCTAGACCCCCTAGACCCCCCTGGCTACGCCCATGATAACAGACTACCAACTAAACAAAACAATTTTTTGCAACATTAATACCGTGGAACTGAAAAAAATTACTTAAAATGTTTTAAAAAATTAATTAACATTTTTATATGTAAAACTTTGTAGCGAATAAAAAAATAATAATAAAATTAAAATATTATCATCCAACTATTTTCATGACATTTTGTGATTTTTCTTTTTGCAATACTAGTTGTGTTTAATTACCTCTAAGTTGCAATTCTTATAAATTGAAGCTTAAAATAAGTCCATAACTTTAAATGTAGTAAGGATTCCATGCTGATTTTTTATATTTTATATAATGTTAGTTTAACACAAAATAAAAGTTTCAGCTTAATATGCAGTTTTTATAACAAGAATAAGCTTAACATAATGGAAAGTTTTGAAATTACATTGAAAACGAACATTGTACATTGAAAGCGAACATTGTATTGTACTACATTGTACAAAATAATGTGCGTTTTGGCGTGAAATGACCCTCCTCACAATTTTTTAAAAAATTTAATCACCTATTCTCGCGTTTAATTCTAAAATGAACCCGCTTCCAATTACAACCAAATTACCTACCAATGATGCAGATGCAAATGCAATTTAAGAAAGTAATAAAATTCCACCTAAAAAAATTTCGGAAGTGCCGAGATTATTATATTATTATATCTAAAGTTCTATCAATTAACAAAAGTATGCATAAATTATGCGCTGCTGTCGTGAATGCAATTGAATTTATAAAAACCAAGGTGACGATGACATATTATCATACTGCAAATATAACCTTCCGGCGCAGCGAAAAGATTTTATACTGGTTATTTTATGCTTTTAAGATACATTAATACTAAATAATATTTTATAACACAATATTCAAAAAGCAAAAAGAAGACCCTTACAAAATGCTTAGCTTTGCCAGCCAGAAAACAGTGGACCATCCTTACAAGTTTGAAAACAGTTTGGGTAATAAAAACTGTCCCTAACGAGTTTTCAGGCCTCAAGCACTGTTATAAAAAAAACATTTTCCTTTTAAAATTAAATTATGTATTTTAAAACCTTTAAAGTGTAATTTATTTATATGGAGGTTTAACAATGCATTATCAAAATTGAAAACTAAAAATAAAATATCAATGTACTGTACTCGTGCACTTCCTGCGGAAACCGAACATATTTTTAGTTTTTAGAGTATTATGCTTTTGTTTTGAATGGAACTCATAACAATGTTTATTAACTTAAATATTCAAAAACGTAAGAGTCCGTAGAAAAAAAATGACTTTGCCGGATTTCTAGGGAGGGGGGAACGCCGCAAACCCCCTCGCCTCGCCACCGGATTGCATAAAACCTTTATATATTCGATTATTCCCCCCATTAAATTCTACAAAAAACGACCCAGGGTGGCATTTTGATGCGCGGCTAAAAGTTAAGGATTCTGAAAGGAGAGACAAAAAATATAACGCGAAGAGAAAAAAAAAAAGAAGAGAAACAACAAAACAAAAGGGGCGGCGGCTTAAGGATGCGAATGCGAGTGAGAAATCAATTTTATCTAGGTTAAAGTTGGAATAATTTTTTTCTACTGTTTTATTATACAACCCAAAAGGAGGATAAATATTCTCTCACGTATTTTTTTTATTTTTATTTGAATGAATTTTTCGGGGTAAATATAAGTGTTTCTTCAGACAGAATGCGAAACCTGGACACCTTTTAAAAAAGAAATCCTAAACTACCTCCTTCAGTGGTTACCCAATTTTGTACACATCAATGTACCCCCTAAAATTTTTAAGAGGTGATTTTATTATAATCCCGTCATTTTTATGTTTATATTTTTGCACCCATCAATGTACCCCCTAAAATTCTTAAAAGGTGATTTTATTATAATACCGTCACAGACCTGTGCACGGTCTGAAAATGCCCCCCCGTTTTATTGGAGGATTTGCCCCCCCCCGCCAAAAAATGAAAAAGTACCCTAAAAATATGACGCCATTTTTGACCTATGATGACGCCATCATCGCGAATTTTTTGCAGTTTTTAGCCTATTTCAATGTATTTTAAGCCATTTTAGACCTATTTTTACCTTATTTCCGCTTTTTTTGTCCCTTTTTTCTCTTTTCGCTTCTTTTTTCTCCTTTTTTTCTTTTTTTTTCTTTCTCCCCTGCTTGCCCCCCCGTTTTATTGCCCCCCCGGGCCCCCCATTTTGGAATTGCCCCCCCCCGTTTTAACCCCGGGGGGGGGGGCAGTGCACATGTCTGCCATCATGTTTATACTCATATCAAAGCTCTCGACACGCTGATGTCAATAAATTATTTTCAACTCGATTCACCCAATGGTATATAAAAAAGACCCCCTAAAAATTTTCGGGGGTACATTTTGATAGTAAAAATGGTAACCATTGAATCGACTTGAAAATAATTTTTTGACATCAGCGTGTCGAGAGCTTTGATATGAGTATAAACATGACGGTATTATAATAAAATCACCTTTTAAGAATTTTAGGGGGTACATTGATGGGTGCAAAAATGGGTAATCACTGAAGAAAATTTAAAAAACTATATATTTTTGAAATTAGTGCGTCGAGAGCTTTCATATAAGTATAAACATGTCACTTAAAATAAAAAAATGACAAAATTACCATTTTTCAAAATTGGGGGTATTTGGGGGTATGTAACCGGGTAACCATAAAAAATTTTAGCTAAAATTAATATTTTTGAATTTAGCACGCATACAGCTTTCAAACGAATATAAACACGGCTTATAAGTAATAAAAACTAAAAAATCACCCCTTACTAATTTTGGGGGTACAAAGGGGTTTGTATTTTGGTTACCCGACCATTTAGAGCAATTTTTTTATATTTTTAAAATCAGCACGCCGAGAGCTTTAAAATGATATATTACTCGCCTATGTAGAGGAGCTGTGTCATAAGTTTTATTTTTAAGGGTCAGCCATTGCAGTGCCTTAGGGCAGCAATATTTTTTTTGGGACTAACCAAATGTAGAGCTTCAATTTCCGCATAAATTCCCCGCCGGTGTCAGGCCTGTGGCTCCAACAGTTTTTGAGCACGATGCCAAAATATGCATAATGTGTCCCACATACAAAATTTTTTAGCAAAATTCGTAAAATTGACCCCCTTTAACCTTTCGGGGTACCCGACCCAGATAGGTTACCCCTAACAAATTATATATTTTTAAGCTCAAGATAGTATGAGCAATCTGCACAAAAATTTTCAGGCGTAAAGCCCCATATGGTAAAAAGTTAGAAATTTGGCCGAAAAAAATCGACCGTAAATTTCGGCAGTTTTGGGGCTAACCCCCAAAATGTTTGAATAAATTTTTTTTCAGGGAGTAGCCTTAATTTTTTTTCAAGCACAAGGACCTTATTGCGAGATATTTGCATATTGATCGCGGCGCGTTCAAAAGTTTTAAGAGCGCAAACAAAAATTTTTTTGTCAAATTTTTTCCAGTATCGCTAAAAAAAACAGAGTAGTTGTCTTGTACAATTTGACAGTGGCGTTGTTTTTCTTTTGAATTAAAACAAAACTTTATTAGTTAAAACTTTATTAAAATAAAACAAAATGAATATAGACTTACGCTCGAACAAAAGATACAATTGACAACATTCTTCCTACAGTTAGTATCACATTATGATTGCAAAGTACTTCGAAAGCTTGATGACAACTCTAAAATGATTCAATGAAAATTTTAAAAAATTCTGTTTAAATTTTTTTGTTCTTTAGAACTTTGTTGTAATACCAAAAAGACAGTAAAACTGGAAGAAATTAATTGTTATCACAACAAAAAATAACGGTGCATCGTGCATAGGTAAACAAGTTGGTTCGCTATCCCCCCAAAAAATTTTTTGGCCACCGCAAATTTACACTAAAATTCAAAAATTTATAGAAAGGCCTCCTATTTATGACTAATAAAACTTGAAGTTTCAGGAGTAACAAAACAACGAAAAGGTGAAGGTAGGGGAGTCAGCGGCCCCCTTCTCACCAAAAAGTCAGTGGCAAGCATAGGTGGGCAAGGCGGGGTTATACCCCTCCAAAAATCCCGAAACCTGCCGACACTTTCCTAAAAATTTAGAGGTGGTGGTACCGCGGACACCCCCTTAAAATTTTGGGGTTCCAGCACTGAAAACGCTAAAAATGAGGTATTTGAGGTATACCCCAAAAATATTTGAGACACCCTCTCCCTAAATTTCAAGGGTCGGGTATACCCTCAAAATCCGGAAGGTTGGTTGCCACCTATAGTGGCAAAGGTATACAAAAAGTGTTGGGTAAGTTAAGGGTATAAATTGTGCAAGAGGGGTTAGAGCCTCTAACCCCCCGGGGGGTTAACCCCCAGGTGCCCATGCATGGTTAGAGGGATTTCTGCGAAAATAATAGTTTTGTACTAGCACTTTACTGGAATACTTAGAAAAATTAATTAACTAAAATTATGTTATTTTGACAAAATCGTGACGGGGCAAGAAAATGTAAAATTGGCAGAGAATGGCGGTCAACAGACTCCGGTACAAAATTTTACAGAGATTTCCTGTTTACCCTTTTTTATTTTATATAACGAGCGGGGAAAAAAAGAGCGGCCTCGTGGAGGGTTGTGAACGCATTTTTGTGCTTATCTGTGGAGACATGTTAATCACCTCCTGTTTTTTCACTTCCATACATTAAAATCACCCAATAAGATGTTTGAATCGAAATAAGTATTGTCAGCTAAAAACTTACTCTGAACGCGCAAGCTAGTTTTTTAAATTCAATTGGTCGCAGTGGTTTAGCCCACACATTGACAGTAGTTAATCGCGACGGCCAGTCCAGTACTGTTTGACCTGCACTCTCAGGCGACTGAGTGTCTAAAGTCTTTCCGGTGGAAAGCCTAAAGATTAGTTTTACATTTTTTTAATTAAGATATTTCATACACTTTGGTTTACCTAAGATCTCAATGTCTTTAATTAATTTTTTGGATCAAAATTTGAGGCTAGGGGGGTGAGTGGACGCGGACGGTGGACCTTACTTACCCCCAAGGGCGTAGCCAGGGGGGTTATGTATGGGGTTGTAAACCCCCCCCCTTTGGGTTGGCGGAGGTAAAAATTTGAGATTCCTAAGCATAGGTGGACAGCCTCCAGGATTTTGGGGGGGTATACCCGAGTAACCCGACCCTCGAAATTTGGGGGGGTGTCCCAAAAAATTTTTTGGGGTATACTTCAAATACCCCATTTTTAGTGTTTTTAGTACTGGGACCCCCGAAATTTTAGGGAAGGGGGTTTCCGGGGTACCTACCCCCATATTTTAGGGGGGTGTCGGCTATAATCGGGATTTTCGGGGGGTATAACCCCCTGCCCACCTATGGTCTTAAGCATACATGGGCAAGTTGGTCCGGAGTGGGGGGTTAAACCCCAAATTAGGGGGGGGGGGTTAAAATCCGAGAAACGCAAAATACCCATATCGTTTTTTTTTTCTGGCGTGCATTTTACCCATATCGTTTTTCAATTTTGAAGGAAAAATAGGTTAAAAACACTAATTTTAGGTCAAAAAGCCCTTTTTATTGCATTTTTGAGCTTTTTATTGCTTAAAACATTCATTTTGACCTCAAAACTTAAGTTTGGAGGCAGTTAGAAGTCATTTTAAAGACATTTTTTTTCTTCATTTTTCCAAAATTGGGGGGGTTAACTTTTTCTCCCCCCCCCCACTTCTGAGTGGGGGGGGTTAAACCCCACTTCTCAGAATTGGGGGGGGGGGTTAACCCCCCCCACCCCCCCCCGTGCCCATGTATGGTCTTAAGAGAACAACTTAAAATTTTTCTCACGCTTTTGGAAGGCATCAGGAAAGTTTCTGTATTAATATAAAAGAAAAAATTTTTCTCTCCCAAAATTCAAAAAACATAAGGGTCCCCCTTACGAAAAAATCCGGCTTCGCCGGATTTCGGGGGGGTGACCGCCTCCCGCCCCCCCCCTGGGCACGCCACTGCAACCCCCAACAACCCACCCTTTTGAAAAATTTGTATGGAGTGCAACCCCCCCCCCTTTCGGAATCCTGTCTACGCCCCTGCTTACTCCTATATTTTTATTTTTGGGTACACTAAACGGCTCACCTACTATTTTTTAAAACGGTTTTTAATTTTTTTGGTATGGGTATTATTGCAGTAAAAATTTTGGAAATGGGAAAGCTGAACCTCAGTCATCAGGATTTAGTGTTTAAATAACCCCTCAATTCAGCTGTGGCTTGAGGGGTGCGGGCGATTTAATAACTGGGTATGGCTTTTTTTTTCAAAAAAAAATTTAAAACGATCACAGTATAAAATTAAAACCTACACAAGATGACCCAACGTATTTGGCACGTAAGGACTAGCGTAGGTGCAACTTTTCAGCTTACTAATGACATCATCTTTGCTAACAGTCCAATCAATGTCCTTGTGTTCCACCGTCCAATTGGCTAAAGCCGCTGCCACCTCTGGCGACTCCTTGCTGCAATCGCGAATCTCCTGTCTGACCTCGTTAGCTTTTGGCGGGAGAAATATACATTCTAAAAAATGTATACGTTGTTTAACATTGAACGTTGGTGAAAACCATAGATAAACAAGGAGAAGGGGGGTAGGGTGGGGTCCACCCCCCCTAGCATCGAAATTTTGCCCCCCCCCAGAAAAAAATCCAGGGCCCCTCCCCCCTCCCCCATATTTTTGAATTTTTCACCCCTGACCCCCTCTAGATTTTGAAATCTGACCCTCCTTCCCCTCTCGAAAAAATTTTAAGTACTTTTTTTATATTAAAATTAAATGAAAATTAAAATTTAAATCTAAATTACTAAATGTGAATTTTTAACATAAATTCATGTTTTTACACCATTTTTATACCTCAATATCGCTTTTTATTCAATAAAATGTAGTATTATCTTATAAAAACACTATTATTAAACCTTTAATGGTTTAAAAGTATTTTGCTTTGGAAATCGGACCCCACCTGAACCCCCTCTAGGTTTCAAAATCTTCCAGCCCGGGTCCACCCCCCTGGAAAGCTAGGGGCAGAGGGGCGGGTTCGACTCCCCCCTAGATTTTGAATTGTCATTTTCCCGGGTTAAACACCCCCTAGCTTTTTGACCGTGTTCATCTATGGTGAAAACCAACATTGAACGTTGGTAGGAGCTGGCCAAAAGAATTTTTTTACACCCCCCCTAAAACTCGAGAGCGGTCCAGCCTTACCGCCCTAGCGAGGCTGACCCCCCTCCCACTTCCCTTCCGACCAATTTAGAAGTATAATTTTTTATTTACTGTCAAAAACAGGGTTTTTTAGTTCGATATTAGACCTAAAAACACCTAAATTATTGATTTTAAAAAAATTTGTTAAAAAATCGGACCCTCCCTAAATTTGAAATCTCGCAGCCGGGGTCGACCCCCCCCTAAAAAGCCAGGGGGGTCCGGACCCCCCCTAAAAATTTTTGGCCTTCCACCCGGGGGTGGACCCATACATGGGCAAGTTGGTCCGGAGGGGAACCCCAAGGGGGGGTGGACCCCATTCGTTTTTCGATTTTGAAGAAGGAAAATAGCGGACCTAAACTTTGAGGCAGCAAACAGACATTTTTCCCCAACGGGCCCCTCTCCCCCCCGGGCCCGGGGGGGGCCCCCCCCCCCCCCCCCCCCCCCCCCCCCCCCCGCCCCCCGAAACACATCTATGGATGGACCCCTCTGTCCCCCCAAAATCCATGGTCAGATTTAAAATTCCAGAGGGGACTCAGCGGTAAAAAAAAGAAAATATGGAGGGATGGGAGCTGTAAATTTTTTTCTGGGGGGATTTCAAGGTTAGGAAGAAGCTAGGTGAGAACAGGAGGGGGTCGATTTAGAATTCCAGAGAGGGGGTAGAGTGTCAAAATTTAAAAATTTTGGGAGGGGGGAGAGGGGGGGCCGTAGATTTTTTTCTAGCGAGGGGGTCCAAAATTTTGAGGCCAGGGTGTGGTGGACGTGGAGTGGACCCCACTCTACTCCCCCTATGTTCATGTATGGTCATAGGTGAGCACGTTAGAGGGGGAGGGGTGGTTAGAGCTAGAGGGGGGTGATGGTGGTTTGGTTAACCGGAGTAAATCGAATTTTGAATTCTAGGAGGGGGGTCCGGACGCGGACAGTTTTAGAAAAACAGAAGCAGAAAAGCAAAATAGTTTTAAACCATAATAAATTTAATAATTATTCTTTGTATAGGATAATCCTACATATTTATTGAATAAAAAGCGATATTCTGGTATAAAAAGGGTGTAAAAACATAAACATGTGTTAAAAATTCACGTTTTTAGAAAAAATTTAGTATAAAAAAAGTAGGTATCTGAAATTTTTTCAAGGGGGAGGGGGGGTCAGATTTCAAATTCTAGAGGGGGTCAGGGTTAAAAAATTCGGAAATTTGGGGGGAGGGGCCCCTAGATTTTCGTCTAGGGGGGTCCCAAAATTTTAAAACTAGAAGGGGGTGGACCTCCCTCACCCTACCCAGTGGCGTGCCCAGGATTTCATTTCGGAGGGGGCGGTCTGGGAGGGTACATACTAACCCTGAGGGGGGTCTGGGGGCGGCAGCCCCCCAGAAATGGGGAGTCTGGGGGGCGAGAGCCCCCAGTGGGGTCAAGGAGGGGGCAGAGCCCCTTGTCAGGGGTGGGGGTCCGGGGGGCAGAATGCTCCCCAGAGGAGAAAATTTTTAATTTAAGGCGCAAAATACACTAAAAATTTTAATTCCAGATGATAATTAAAACAAAATTTAAGGTTTTTTTATTCCTATCCATTTAAAACATGTGTTTAAAACGTTAATAAAAGGTTAATAGTGTTTATAGTAGTTTTATTTAACATGTATGCATTAACTATTGAGTGGCAAAATCGATTTTAAATTGAAAAACTAAGATAAATTGTCAATTTAAACTACCC
>JASAMX010031413.1:0-10682 GCA_030248175.1 Microlaimidae sp. YZB2_3
TAAAGACCTTCTACGTGCTTCTTCATGTCTACCGATTGGTTTTACTGCATTTAGCTTTTGGGCTCGTTTAATTATCATCTGGCAAATAATTCAGTTGAAAATGTGTCTAAAATGCGAGATTTAGGAATATTAATTACAAGCGATCTTAAATTCTCCTATCATTGCGCTCAAATTGCAAGTAAAACTTACGCTAGAGCTTATTTGATATTGCATAGTTTTAAAAGCAAAAATCCATACTTTCTCTTGAGTGCTTACAAAACTTATGTTCGCCCGCTTATTGAATCATGTTCCCCCGTTTTTAGCCCTTTTAGCATTGGTGATATAAAAACACTAGAAAATGTTCAAAAATATTTTACCCGAATCCTTGTTCATAAATGTAATCTGCCTTGTACTGATTATCAAAATCGACTTAAATTTTTATACTTGGAAAGCCTTGAGCTTCGAGGTGTTAAATTTGATCTTTGTATGACGTACAATATTGTGCATACCAAAGTGGATTTAAAATTTGAACATTTTTTTACTTTGAATAATACTTGCTACAATTTAAGATGTAATTCTTTAAAGTTGAAATTAAACGAAAAGTATAATTATGATGTCCGTAATTTTGAATTTTCACAGCGTGTAGTTCCTATTTAAAATATTTTGGATAACCAAATTGTAACAAGTAATAGTCTAACTATGTTTAAACGTTATTTAGATAATACTGATTTAAGTAACTTTTGTCGTGTTTATTAGGCGGTATTTATAGTGTTTTCATAACCTTTACTCGCCTTTTTGTCTTTATTTTCTGACAAATAAAATTTTTCTATCTATCTATCTATCTATCTATCTATCTATCTATCTATGTAAATCGTATACAATCGGCTCTCATACTTGAATTTGTTATTATATAAGGTATAAAATGTAGAGTTTCAAGTGGAATTAAACAAATTCTGTCACTGTTAATTACTCCTCAACAAGAAGTCAATCAAAATGAAAATTAAAAAAAAGACTAAATGCAAGAAATTACTTTGTTTGTAATCAGGTTGCATCTAAATGAAACTGTTTATTGGAAAAAAACACGTTTCAGGTGCTTCCGTATTTGCTTTTAAGAAAAACGTTTGTGATGGCTGAAATTACTAGGCCTTTGATAACCATACTAGGCTTCTAAAATTATATCTCTGTTTGTGGCAACAATGATACTTGATACAATGTTTTGTTATTGGAAAGTATAAAATGTATGTTTAATGTGATTCATTGATGTTGTATTGCTGTGTACTTATTGGAATAAACAATTTAATTTCATTTGATTTGATTATTTTAGAAGCCTCCAGGTTATACTGACTTTAGATGGTATGACGGTGAGAATACAACTTGGTTTCTCACTCCTAATGATCTAGTTGATGATCTACAAAAACCATGTGTATATGTAGAAAACAACAATTGGAGACAAGAGGATTGTGGCAAAATGTTTCCTTACATTTGCGAATTTACGTTTCCTTGTATGTTTTTAAAATACAAAAAGCCCGTGTCAGCCATACAATTTATGTATAATTTTCCCTGTATTTCTAGAATCTTATATTAAACGGAATAGTACAAAGCTGCAATAAGTCTAAAAACTTAATACCAGATAACACTGAAGGTACGGGGTCTTTGGAGCCATAAGTAGGGAACTTGGAGCTTCAGGAAGTTTTTGGGAACTTAGAGCGGAAAAAAGCAAAACCCTGTTTTTTATTACATAAACAAATTATTTGGGAACTTAGAGCCCTTAATAGAAAACTTAGAGCCCTATATTGGGAACTGGAACCCTATATTGGGAACTTAGAGCCCTAAATAGGAAACTTGGAGCCCTATATTGGGAACTAGAGCCCTGAATAGGGAACTTGGAGCCCTATATTGGGAACTTGGAGGGCTATATTGAGAACTTAGAGCCCTATTTTGGGAAGTTGGAGCGCTATATTGAGAACTTAGAGCCCTATTTTGGGAACTTGGAGCCCTAAATAGGGAATTAGAGCCCTATATTGGGAACTTAAAGCCCTATGTTGGGAACTTGAAGCCGATAAACCAAGGCTTATTTTTTATACAGATTAGTTTTATTAGTATTTTTGAGCCTTAAATAGGGAACTTGGAGCCTTGAATTTGAAGTTGAATCCCTGCATGTTGAGTTTTGTGAATTTTGGTACAATATGTAAGGTACAATATCTACAAAAAGGTACAATACCTAGAAATAAAAAGCTTGAAGTCAATCTTGTGTAATTAATAATATTTTGGGCTGGTTTTTTAAGTTTTTTTAACTCAGTGATACTTTTTGGTTTTATTTTTTTGCGTTTATTTTTAAGCACTATTAACCACTTTTAGGCTTGTAACCTGTTTAATATTAAATTTAATTAATCTAGAAACAAAATAATAATAGGCGTAGAGCTCATACAATAATTTTTTTCTATCTGAAGTTTATATAAAACTTTCCCAATATTGAATCCCAATAGTATTTACAATTAGGTCAAAGTTTTTTGCTATTTGTTTGAGTTATTTTGTGAAAAATCAAAATTTTAAAAACAAAGCATTTATTCAAAACATCAGTAAACATTAAATCCAGATTAAACATTACATTTACTTAAAACACCTCTTTTTCTATTAAACAGTACAACTTTCATATAAACATACATTTATTTAAGCATACACTTTTATCTATCCGTCATTATTTTTGTATCAATTATTTCATCAAAATAAAGAAAAGAAATGCACAATTAATTTAAAGTTACATTACATTTGCACAATTTCATTTAAAATAAAAGATAGAATAATGTGAAACCAATTTTAAAATGATAAGAAATATATTATCTCGACTCCTAAGCAGTTCCTCAGAAAAAAGAAACATTTTTTTAATTTAAGAATTGGGCTAATAATATTTATATAATTTTGAAAAAAATTTATTTGATTATCAAAATTCATTTAATAAACCCCTATTTTATTTATTTTGAAAATAAAGCTAAAAGCTTTAACACAATAATTTGGTTAAATAATTTTTAAAAATTAAGACTTTTTTTTAAAACCAGACTATGAAAAGAATATCAAGAATTAAAAAAATATTTCTAAAATATTTAATGAGATTAAATTATAGGTATATTAGTTTCCAAAACACCCGCATATATAACAACAACACACTTCTTTAAAGTAAAAATCGCATCTGTTAAACTTTCTTAAATCAAACAATAAGCAATACCTTCATATAGATATTTCAATAAAAACAAAATTTAAATTTTAAACATTTAAAATTCTACTGTATTCACATATCAACTATCTACCAAAACCAGTATTTTAATAAACTCGTATATCTGTTTTTCAACAGCCTACTGATAGCATAAAAACAACACACAAACAATACATACAGTGTTTCTACAGTATTTATATACAAAGTGTTTTAGTGTGCGCTTAATAGATTAATACTTTAAAATGATAGTTTAATTAATAATTGCATATTGTATTAAGAATTTATTTAAAAAAATTGCATAAGATTCCCAATATTATTATAGTATTAGCCAAATTTTGGCTTACTTAAAAAACTAACGTTAACTATGGTTCCTAAAACTTTGAAAAACATTCTGAACCAGTTTGTGTGAACAGAAATTAATTTATGATTACTGTCTGAACAAAATTCACTATTCTAAAATACTGCAATTTAAAAAATATTAGATTTACAGTGGCGGTCGCGTTGAGGGTCAATTTTAAACACCCATTTTTCCACCAGTTTTCAAAACTTTCGGGACGACTAGGCGCGTTGGGAAAAATTCCTATGATTTTGAAAGGTTATTAGCCTCTTATTATATCGCGACTGGTCTATAGAGAGATCCAAAAAGTGTGCAGGATTTAAAACTACTAACGCCATAAACGCGTTTCTGCCTCTGTAGTCCAAAAGTAAATACACCTGCTGATTGTTACAGCAAAAAATGTTTGAGAACTGAATATGCGGCAAACACTAAATTTCACCGACTCCAACTCCGACTCCATCCAAAACCTACCGTAATTTACCGTAGTTTTTAACATTATGCCAATTTTGTCAGTGTTGATTAAATTACAAAATTTTGTGCAATATATTACGGAAATTAGCCATATTTTGAATTGTAAAAGTTTTTAAAGCTTTCTACAATACTTTTAAAACCTTTTGGTGTCTGGAAAGAATAATTTTGGCATAATATCTTCCGAAATAAATATTTTTTTATTTAAGCAGTTAACTATTTGGAATTTCAATAGTTTTAGGCTTTTTTAGAATTTTATCTTGATTTGTAGGTTTCGCTTAGGCTTGGGAAAAATAATGTTTCTTTGTCTTATAATATTATTGCAAAATTTTCTAACATAAAACATCTTTCATCTTTATCATAACAAATGTTCCAATTTTAAAAACCAAAAACCGTGAATCTTAACCCTGAACCAAGCCCTATATTCACATGAAAAATTCTTTATCAAACAAATCAAAGCAAAAATCTAAACCCTGTTTTTGCTCTAGATTAGAAGTTTATTAATAATTGGAAGTTAATCAGTTTTTCGAGATTAATTACTTATATTCCTTTTTATATTTGGTAATTTTATGGTTTTTAAACTTAATTTAATGTTTTTATCATGTAATGCAGTTTAAAATTATTAATTTCTAAAAAATTACACGTAAAAAGAGCTAAATTAATTTAAAAAACATTCAAATTGGTTCATTTTGTTTAAGATTCTGTTAATTCCGCCTAGCCTGCACATCAATATATAATTTGCAAAAAATTGAGACGGAGTCAGAGTCAGTGGAATTTAGTGTGCCGAATATGCGCGGGCGCAAACGCCTGTAATGCAGCAAACGGGTTCTTCATAGTTTGGACGGTGGAGGCAGAAACGCATTAGAAGTGTTAAATCCTGCGCACTTTTTGGATCTTTCTATAGGCCAGTCACGATCTAATAAGAGCCGAAAGACCTTCCAAAATCATAGGAGAATTTTGCAACACTCCTTGTCTAGTCACCGCGAATATTTGAAAACAGGCCTAGAAATGGGCGTTTAAAATTGACTCTCAACGCGACTGGGACTGCATATATACATTTATGGATGGAAGATCCATAATTTAATAAACGAAGTTATTTTACATCCACTAGTAATACATTCTAAACAGGCACATTTTCAAACACTGCAGTATGCCCTTATTATAATATGTAAGTGCTCTAACAAGGGTGCGTTCTAATTAAGATGTGCCCCAGTTAGGGTGCTCAAGCAAAATTAAATCGCCTATTTTTATTATATATATTTTTGGCAAAATTCTTTTAAAATGTTACCTCTTTTTAAATCTAGTTTATGCTTATAAAAACAACTAAATCACAAAAATTAAAATGAATAAAATTGAAAAACCTCATTTGAATTTTTTACAAAGATCAATAATTGTTAAATAATTTATGGGTACTTTTTTTCGTTTATTTTTAATTTTTAAAATACAAATTTGTAAAAAATAATGCAGCGTTTTTATAAGTAGTTCAGAAAAAAATTTTCCTTAGCCGTTTTTTTTTTCATTTTTTCAAAATTCTGTGCTTAAAAGATTTCTCAATGAGTATAAAGTTTAAAGTTATAAAAGTTTCACTGAAAAAAAGAATTTACTTTCTGCTTTAATTTGATTTGTTGATAATTCATATTAATATTCTTAATCTTAATCATCAACATATCAAATTAAAGCAGAAAGTAACTGCTTTTTTTGAGTGAAACTTTTATAACTACAAACTTTATACTCATTGAGAAATCTTTTAAGCACAGAATTTTGAAAAAAAATGTGATTTTTTGGGGGTCATATCTTTTGAACCCATAAAAATATTTTAGTGAAAAAATTTTGTGGCCTATAGGAGGCAGGGGTAACGTTTTCACAAAAAATCATTAAAATTGAAGACAAAAACTTTGACTTGGTGGTACTGTACCTTTAAGAATTATATTATTTTTTTCTCTATAAAACTGCATTTTACATCATTATGTAATTATTATTTGAACAAACAAATTTAAAGATGCTTTTGGGACCAGAACAAAATGAAATGGATTTCAGCTCCTCTTTGGACCAAACAGTTTATGATTTTGTACATTTTTTGATCACACCCATGTTAGCAGACATATTTTTGTTACAGGTCCCAAACGCGTCACAAAAATCGGTTTAAAAAAAATCACTAAATACAAACATTTGAGAAAACATGTTTCTAACTCAATTTTGACCTGGAAATTCCAATTTTGAGCTCTATAAAGTGATTAAAGGGAGATTTTAGATTTTTAGGCAAAAAAAACAATATTTTGGATACAGAATTTTTATTGGTTACCAAACACTAAACCAGAAAACTAAATTTTAAAAAATCGTTTTAACATTATTAGAAGTCTAGAAGTTTCAGAAATATACAAAATAATAAATTCAACAAAGTCACATGGACCCCTAAAAACATGGACAACAAATTTGTTTTTGCCTAACCTAATTGAAACTTAATTTTAATCAGTTTTGTTTTTCTTAAGCCCAAGCAAAGCCTAAAAACTAAGTTAAATTTTATTTTGATGTATTTTTATTAGATTATGTTTTTATTTAAATTATTTTTTCTAATTTTCAGAGATTTTTCTTTGTCATAAAAAATCGGTAATGACCAGTAAAACAGTATAAGTAAATCTAGAACCTCCAAGCTCCTGGAAATTCAAAAAACTTATGTTGATTAAAGCCCTATTAAAAAATTTTCCTTAACGCATAAAATGTATTTATAAAAAGGTCGTTTTTTAGCTATAATACACTATTTAATTTCATAATTAGGAGTTTAATCAACTTTTAATGCCCAAAATTAAAAGTTAAAGGTCAGAATTAACCTAGAAACATGTTTTATTAAGTTTTGTCTGGCCATATTCTTAAACCTTTTTTTAAGACACAGGTATGGGACTTTTACCCATAATTTTTATGAAAATGCCAAAAAATTTTTTTTTAAATTTGTAATTACTTTTCTCCAGTTGCTTTTGCAGCAGTTTTTTGAAAATCTTTGCAATAATGATCACCATTGTTGGGCCAGTCAGGGTCTCTAATAATTCTTCCATTTTTCACAGTTATAATTGGGGGTGTTGGACAATCACGATTTTTCTTTCAAATTGAAAAGCATAATTCCGTTTATAACTTTGTCCATCTTTAATTTCGCTTTTAAACTGGTATTCTAGCACATGTCCCGGAAATCTTTGGCTAGGTATGTGCAAAAGAACCCCCGCTTTTGTCAGTTTATAAAATGATTCTGCTTCTCTGAAGATGCCGTTCATCTCTACGGCTCATAAATTTTTAAATACATACAAATGCGAATAAAAAATTACCGTCTCTATTTATATTTCCTCACATGTCTTACAATGCAGTCACACTCAGGTGACTGACTTCTAATTCGAAGTTTATTGGTAAAAAAAATCAATATCATAGTGTCCACAAACTGTCCACAATATGACGGGAAATGACATTTCAATTAGTGGTGCTGAGTTGAAAACAAAAGAAAGTAAAATTAACAAATTATGTTGAAAAAAAAACTTAGATATATTTTATTCTGAATTATTTTTGTTTTGTTAAAAAAATATATGAATATAGAAATATAGATGAACGCTTGTATTGGATGTGTTATGATTTAACTGAGAAAATATTTGAAATTTTGCTTTAAATTTGTCATAAGTGTAGAGTTTATACAAAACTAGGATTAATTTTTTTTCTAAGCATTTAGGGTAACTGACTTAATTTCGGCCACCTTTTTTTATTTTTTTGAATAAGTTTTTTCTGGCTTTTTCAATCAAGCCAAAATTTGGCCTAAAAATCAAACAATAGCTATATTTGTTATTCCAGTGCAAAATTTGAATATTTCTGTTACACTTAAAAATCAGTGCAGGTTTAAACTTTTTTTTTAAAGTGACCGAAGTTAAGGCGCGTACCATTTATTTCGGCCACCTACAAAAAACTGGCCATAACTATTGCTTAAACGAACAATAAAAATTTCTAAAGGTTGCAAATTTACCCTTAGGTATTGTTCTCGGTACATATAACTTAATTTTCCCGTTTGCGAACTTTAATAGTTATTAGCAAGACTTTAAATAATTATGTCAAAACCTTAAAAAAACAAGTTTTAATAATTTGTATTTTTTGTTCAATTTTTATTTTTGGCTTAAAAAACGTCAAAACAAAGTCAAACGAGCGAAAAAAATTCTTTATAAATACGGTAGTACAATTATATTTAAAAACAGCAAAAAACGGCAGGTACTTTCACCCAAATTTTCAGGTCGCCGAAATTAACGGAATCTTAAAATGCGCAGTTAGTTAAACGCATTGCAAAATGATTTTGAAGAAAATATCAAAACATCAAAATAACAACTTTGAGCCTTAAATATAAGATATTTTAAGGTTATATATTGCTTCGTTCTAATTTTGATGCAGTTTAAACACAGAGCAAAAATTAGGAAAATCACCAAAAATTTACTTTTTGTATGAAAATGTTGATAATGTAGAATAACAAAAATAAAAAAATTTAGCAAAAACACTAATTCAACACTAATCCAGTTACTTTTGTGCTAGTTCTTTTGTGTTTTAAAAATAAGTCAATTTTCAAACACCCTAAATTGGTGGCCGAAATTAAGGCGTGGCCGAAATTAAGTCAGTTACCCTAAATGAAATTAGAAATAAAACAAAAAACAACATTTGAATATGTTTCAATTATTAAAAAGTGTAGTTTATAAACCGAGAAAAATAAACCGAGAAAATTATTATTTTAATGTTAAAAGCCCAAAATATTTATTTTTATATCAATTGAAAAGAATGATAACGTAAATTATGCACAGCTTTATACTTAAGGCTCCATGTTCCCATTTTAAAGATCAGTGTTCCCTATTTTTGTTTCAAGTTCCAGCTCTAAGTTCCCAAGGCTCTATCGACCCTAAATCAACACTGAAACAAGTCTCTTAAAAACGACTAAATTAATAATGCATTTTATTCAGCTTTCAGAAAAGCAAAAACCAATAAAACGTATTGATTTTGCTGTTTTTGATAATACATTTTGTTAAACTTTCAAAAAAACAAAAACCAATAACACATATTGATTAAACGTGTTTTAAAAACGTTTTCGTTTATTTAAAAATTTTAGTCTTATTTTTGATGTATTTTTGGGATAATTGTTTATAACTTAGGTTTGAAATCGTTATTTTATTACTTATTTTTTAATTGTGGAGCTTAGGAAAATGAAGAATGATCAGAAGCAGAATAAAACAGGGGGGTCATGTAGAACCCAATCAATTTACATAAAAAATTTTAATTTAGCGCTTTTTATATTAGTAAATCAAAATTAATAAATGTTAGAGGTTAATACCTGATTGGTTGATATAAATAGTGCTAAATTGTTTTGATTTGTTATTATTGTCCCCCCCCACCCATTTTTGTTTACTAAACAAATACACCAGCCACTTCTGATTTACTTTTAAAACCAATAATTTTAAAATAAAAACTTTTGATTATTTTAATATTTTAACGATGTGCAATAATAAATGTAAACAAAAAATGATAATACATCAGTTTGCTTGCTTATTTTGTACCACTTGTTCCAAATAATGCACTTGAGTTTGAATACGAAATATGGCGTACTTTCTAAATCAAGTCGTTAGGATATTTTAAAAAAATTAAAAGTAAAATCTTCATAAAGGTTTTTAATTTAGCAAAAAACCTTTCTAGTGTTTAAAAACATATTATCACAATTTAATAATATTATGTTTCTAAAGTCAAAAATCTCAGTTTTTTCTACTGAGAAAATCAGGTTTTTTGATATACAGGGAGGACCAAAAGATAATAATTGCTTTTATCATTTAAAGACTTGATACAATGCAAAGTCTCTGCAATTTAGAAATAATTTATTTCTAACAGTTTCTATTCTTATATGTTTGTTCACAACTATAATGTGAATGCCATTACTATATTGTGTTTCAATGTTTTAAATCATACTTTTTAATTTATTTTAGTAACTCCAACTACTACTACTACTACTACTACTACTACTACTACTACTACTACTACTACTACTACTACTACTACTACTACTACTACTACTACTACTACTACTACTACTACTACTACTACTACTACTACTACTACTACTACTACTACTACTACTACTACTACTACTACTACTACTACTACTACTACTACTACTACTACTACTACTACTACTACATCTACTACTACTACTACTACTACTACTACTACTACTACTACTACTACTACTACTACTACTACTACTACTACTACTACTACTACTACTACTACTACTACTACTACTACTACTACTACTACTACTACTACTACTACTACTACTACTACTACTACTGCTGCTGGTGCTGCTGCTGCTGTTACTGCTGCTGCTGCTGCTGCTGCTGCTGCTGCTGCTGCTGCTGCTGCTGCTGCTGCTGCTGCTGCTGCTGCTGCTGCTGCTGCTGCTGCTGCTGCTGCTGCTGCTGCTGCTGATGCTGATGCTGATGCTGATGCTGCCGATGCTGATGCTGATGCTGATGCTGATGCTGATGCTGATGCTGCACAATGCTGACGGCCGCCGCCGCTTGGTGAACGGCCAATCACCATTACTGCCACTGTAACTGGATCTGTAGACCATTGGTATATGGTTAGATGAATTTATAAAGTTAGATGAATTTGGAAATTTGGAAACTGGAACTT
>JASAMX010031414.1:0-11371 GCA_030248175.1 Microlaimidae sp. YZB2_3
TGTCGTGTTTAAAATGAGTTTTTGTTTGTTTGGTAACCTTATTTTTTAATTGCGTTTGAAAACGATGCATTTCAATACTTGTACAATTATGTGTTTTTATATTGAAATGCCGACAACGCAATATTATTATTATTGCAATTTCACTTGGAAGCGCTTCCGAACTTCCAATTCAATGCTTTCTCTACCGAATATGGACTGTTTTACAGTAGCTTTTTGATTTCGTTTATTAGTAGCAAACTATACAACTCGAACCAGTTTATCAATATTGACTTGCACCATAAATTTACTGATTTGAACGAAGGCTTTGTTAATTGCGCATCATGTTGCTTTATACGCTATATTCCACCCGATATTACGAGTTTGTAAACACCCTTCGATGAGTGGAAGGAAAGAATAAAAAAAGTCTTAAAAACAGGTACTTTTGAAAGTTGAATAGAAAACGGTTTACCGCAATCAGCGGTAGAAAAAGCGCTTTGAGATACATAGGTAGCAAGAAGCAAGCGCAGCTAAATATCTTTAGGGAAGGCTACAAGCAGAAAATTTCGGAAGAGACTGACTGATTTTGCTTTTATTTTAAAGGTTTTTTCAATTTTTCGCCTTTATTGTCTCTCTTAGTAATTTTGGTATACTTCTCATATTCCCTAAACAAATTCGTCCCTTACCTACTGTATTTCTACCGAAAAGGTGTGCCTGTATCATGCCTATGGAATGATAAAACAAGTCAATCAATCGACAATTATCTTCCTAAAGAAAAGTACAGGGCTTTTGCAGCCGTTAGCAGAGAACTTGGAACCATCGGAAAATTTTTGGAACTTGGAGCCGCGAAAACAGGCAGTCAGAGCCGAAAGCAAAATATAATGGCTTGGGGTAAGAATTAGACTTTTGCTTAGGGGTTTAGCAATAGGTTTTTTAGAGATCTAACACTTTCAACTCTAGGTGCCCCACTTCCAGCTCAAAATTTCCTTTTTTCGGCTTTAAACGCCCTCGGCTCCAAAGACGCTAAATCTAAAAAAGGGCATCTTTTACCCCTTTTTGATTGCCTTCCCTGCCTTACTGACTTGTACCATGGTAGGACTTTTCTATCGACTATTTCTTTATTGTTTGTGGTTTCTCCGCGGGAGCTGACTTTCAACAATTTCGCCTGTACGGCTAAAACTGAGTCTAAAAAGTATTAAATCTCATTAAAAACACTTGAGAAAAATAAAACATTATAACGCTAAATGTAACATGCTTGAAAAATCAAAGAATTTTTCTTCATTTTATTTGGAGAAACGAGATCTTGACAAATTTTTATTGTTTTTCTAAGATGTGTTTGAGGGGCTATTTCTATATATGATTTACGCAAAACAATTTAGTCGTCTAGATGGCGCAGTGGTTTGTGCTTCTGCTTATCGAAAAAAAGATAGGAAGCGCGAGTCCTGTTCCTGCGAAATCTTTGTTTTTTTTAAGTTTTGACAGCGAAACTTGCATTTTATTGAATTTTTAAATCAAAATTAAATTTAATAAAAAATTTGAAAGTTTTTGATATACCATTTTATAAGAAAATTGACTGATTAGTGTAAATAAAAGAAAAAAAAAATAAAAACAAATATGTCATGGTTTGCACTGAATTTTTGATGTTGCTTTTTTGCTTTCTACATAAATATATTCAATACATTTTGATGATATAACAAATAATTTAGTTGTGTTTTTTTTTATTCAATCAAGTTTACAGCTTTTGAAGAGATTAAAATCACAAATGATTAAGTAATATCAAACTTCAAAATATTTATTTTTTTTAATCTTTTTGGAATAGATTTATTGTGGTAAATAGAATGTATTGCGTCAAACTGTAGGTCCTGTTGCATTTAGCGTTTCATATTAAAATTTTTTTAGGCGGTTTTATCAAGATTTTGTATTTTTAAAAACGGTTTCAGCCGTGCAAGCAAGTTATTGAAATTTAGTTTGTAGTCTTATAGTTTGTAGAAGTCACTTCACTTTCCCGCGGCACAAACACACACAATAAAGAAATAGTGGATAGGCAAATAAAATTTTAGATGATCTCGATAAATGGTGTATTGAATCGACTATTTAACAATAAGCCAGATTCGATTTGAACTTGTTTGTTATCAAATTCAAAACTTGTTTGAACGAGTATCTGTCTTTTAAATCGGAATATTTTATGAGCCCAGCGAAACATTTAAGAGTAAGTAACATTAAATAACGTTTTTTTTTCTGATGACTGTAATAACAATATAACTGTCGATTGATTGACTTGTTTTATTATTCCAGAGGTACGGTATAGCGCAGACCTCTTCGGTAGAAATATAGTAGGTAAGGGACGAATTTGTTTGGGGAATATGAGAAGCAAAGCATACCAAAAGCGGATTTGCAGCAGAAAGAATCCCAAAGGGTTAATAGTTATAATAAATACTATTGAATTTATATTTAGGGTTTCGGATTACACTGAGGATCAAACCTGGAATATTTTGAAAATTGCCATTGTCCGATTGATTGTTTTCTGTTTTTACCTTATTATTTTCACGATTGGCGTTTACTCAGTCAGGTAGTGGATGACGAGACTGAAAGGTAAATTTTTCGCGCAATTCATAAATGGGTCAAACAAAAGGTGTCTTTACTCTATTCGTATTTGGAAACAACTTCTGGTTGTTAATTGTTGTAAAAATTTATTCGAAATCTTTAAACTTAAAGTTTTAAATATTATAGTGTTTTTTATTTAAAACAAGAGTCGAAAATTTTAGCTTCTCACTCTTATATTTATTTAGAAATTATAAAAAGCTGATCTTTTTATGAAACCATAGTAAATTTATAAAATGATGAAATAAAATGTAAGCATTTATGAAAATTTTTGAAATCCTAAAATTTTTAAAGTGGAATAATTTAATTTTACAATATATTTTTAATTTCGGACGTGATTAACAGTCGGAGCCTAGTTAAGAAGAAGGTGTCTCTGTCTATCTATAAAATATTTTTTCAATTTTCTCCACAAAATGTTTATTTTTTTAGTGCCCGGCTCATCATTATTACTTTCTGATTTTTAGTTTACTGTCAAATTCAGTAGCGTGTGTACAGTTAATGTTTTCTCATGCATTTATATAAAAAACATCAATTTGCCAACACGTGGAAGCTTTCTAACTAGCCACAAATTGTTTTGTTAAAGATTTTTTAAATTTTTAACAAAACAATTTTAATTTGATATTCGATCACGAAATAATTTTTTTTAATTTTTCTTATTTAGACGTAATTATTTTATCATACAATTTTATATGTTATATAGGTGTACTTTTTATTAATTTAATATTTTTGAATGCAACTATTACATGTAACAGTAACACATTAACAAATACGTATTTTCGTAATGGATGCATCCATTATAAAAATACTATTTGCACATGTGCAAATAGTATTTTTTTCATTACCTTAACATTTTTGTTTTTTTTTTTTGAGAAAAAATACATTTTTTTTAAACTGACCAATATTTTTGAGGTTTTTTTTCAAATGAACTTTATATCATTATGATCAGTTCTAAAAAATCATTTAAAATCTTAAAAACCCATTGTTGTGTGAGCGTCAAAAAGGATTTTATGAAAAACTAAGCTTATTACTGAAAGCATACGATAATTTTATAAAAAATGCTTGCAAGTAGCACAAATATCAGTCTTATTTTAGATTTCGGTACAAATGTTATTTTTTTACCAAATCCTGCAAAAAAACTATAAACACATCGTAGTTAAACCGCTCTTTTTTATATAACATGTAAGTATAGCCGGAATCCAGCGCGGTAATTATTAAAAAACCTTACATTATAGTTTAATTACAGTAAATATCGTGCTCGGTGCCGGCTATACTTATATGATGAGCGGTTTAACTACGAGGCGTCAATAACTGTTCTTTAATAATTTTTTAGTATGACATATGACATGGCGTATACATATACTTAAAACTTACTACAGCTGTGTCGTGGAGTAGATTATTGACTGAAAAGTGGAGGACATAGTCGCATGATAATTGATCAAAACAAAAGTTAATACTTGATTATAATAATCGAGTTAGAACAAAACACTGCAACGTGTCTCGTTAATAAAAACTCTTCTAAATATCTCTTTTATATTGGTTATCCTATAACAAATTTTATCTTCAGTAAACAACTGGACAACCAGCCTTCGTTTTTTTTGATCCCATACATTATCATAAGAAATAAACCTGGCGCCTATTTCATAAAAATTGCTCATAATTAATTTACAGCTGTAAATTAATAAACGCATATTTTTCTTTTGTATTTTTAATTAAAATGTATATTAATAAAATTGCATTTAGAATTTAAAAAATTAGATGTCTGTAAATTCCGTAAATTCCACAGTTACGTACGTATTTTTTAATTAATAAAATAAGAAGAATTATATGCGTTTATTAATTTTCAATTACAGAAATCTTTATGAAATAGGCCCCTGGGGCCTATTTCATAAAAATTGCGTGTAATTAATTTACTGCTGTAAACTAGTTCAAGCCTTGTCTTAAAACCGGCGAGCGTGGCTTTTCCTAATTAAAATCTGTTGTAATTTTTTTCTCTATTAAAATTTTTTGATGTCTTTACTATTTTTTTAAATTTCTAGATAACGAATAAACAGAACAATGATATTAAAATGACTGAAGAAACACCTAACATTAAAACAAAAAAGTTTAAAAAGGCTATGAAAGAAGGCTATTAAAAAGGCTATTTAAAGAAAAATCAAACGTTTCTACAAAGCTTGATTTGCATTATATACATTTTTGAATTTTATTAAATATTACACTACATTTTTGTAAAAAATATATACACTGTAATAAAAAAAATACTAAAAACATAATTAAATTAGTATAACAGAACTAACTAAATGTATATCTTTCTAACATCAAGCTCAGGCTTTTCTGTATCATTGTAAACTTTTGTCATCATAGGTATTAAATTTGTCTCAGAAAATCTAAACAAAATTCTGTTTATAAAAAAATATAATGGCAATGAGTGGCAAAGCAAATTAAAGCGATTTTAATGCCACTAATATCCTCATACCAGAATTTTACAAAACTTAAAGGATAAATTGTATAATTTTTTGGGTATAAATCCAGCTAAATTGCTTTGATTTTTATTATTTTTGGTCCTACGATTTTTATTATTTAACAAATAAACCAATAGTTATAGTTATAAACTATAACCAACTGCTACAATAGTTATAAACTATAACCAACTGCTTATAGTTTATAAACAAAAAAAATAACAAAACATTTGTTAGATAATAAAAAATGTAAATAAATTTTATTAAATATAAGAAGAATTATAAAGTAATCTATAACTTCTTTTAATAGATTTAAAGTGTAGTTAAAATTCACCAACTTTATTTCTGTATATCTAAATTTTTTTAAAGTTATTTTCCTAGATTATCAAGTGATTCTTCAATATCAGTTGTTATATGTTAGTTAAAAAACCGGCAAACTTAACACTCGTGTGTTTGGCTGTGCTTCACGGTATAAGCTTGCTAATTTTAAATACAATTTACCACGATCACACAAATGTCAAATAAAAAAACATCGCTACAAATCGATTCTCTGTTACAATTTACTATGTTTGGAATTTCAAGTCGTATAGATTTTATTCGCCGAGTTAATTGTTTTAAATAAAAATTGCATATACATCATAATCGACCGCACAATTTTTCAGATCACAAAATTGTAATTATCAATCGATTTTCGGTTGTCAGTTGTATTTATGTTCTGAATATCAAGTCATATAGATTTTATTTGGCGGAGTTATAATTGTTTTAAATGAAATTTGCATATACGTCATGATCAACCACACAATTCGTCACATCACAAAATTGTGATTATCAATCGATTCTCCGTTTTCAGTTGTATCTATGTTCCGTATATCAAGTCATATAAATTTTATTCGGCTGAGTTATATTGTTTTAAATAAAATTTGCATATATGTCATGATCGAACCCACAATTTGTCAGATCAAAAAATCGTGATTATCAATCGATTCTCCATTGTCAGTTGTATATATGTTCCAAATTTCAATTTATATAGAGTAGTTTTGAATAAGCGTCTTTTACTTTACGAGAGAAGGTACAAAAAGAAAAAAAATAAAATTTGAAAAAATTGTTGTTTTCTTAGTTTTTTTAGTTTAAACCTATGCTTAATTAAAATTGCTACACAATGATATTTTCACTAGGTTAAAGTGATTTAATATATCAGTTTGTGGTAAATAAATTTTGGTTTTTTTGATTAAACATCACAATAGTTAGAAAGCACCACTAAAAAGTATTTTCGTGAACAATTATTTTGAATTAGCAAAAATAAAGATGAAATTGGTGCTTTAAAACTAAATTCCAACCTATATGAGGTTTTTTAATGTTTTGATTGTAAAATTATTAAAAATGTAAAAATTAATTTTAAAAAGTCCATTCCAAACTTTTAAATAAAGCATTTTTTGTAATTGAAACATTAAAAATGTGGGAACCAAGCGCGCCAGAAGCGCCGTACCTACGAAGCAACCGCTGATCGATCAATATTCGCAGTGTCTTAATTTCTTTATTATTAAAAATGTTTGGTCACAGCTTTTTTACGTTTTTAGTAAAATATACAGATTTTTATTTCTAAAAATTTTTTGGGTTTGATTCAAAATGGTTTATTAAACTATTCGTTTTACCAAAAATTGGTGCATTTATACCAAAAGTGAAAATTTAGTGGTTCATCTCGGGTAATGGGTACATATACCAAGTTATATACGATCATAAATCAATCAGACCCTTGGCTATTGGTTAAAAGTTTTTATTTTTGTATAACATAATCACACGGCTAATTCGAAACCTTACCCTTTAAAAATTAAAACTTTTTTACTAATATCAAAAAAGTTTTTCTCCCAGAGTATTTTCCAGCAGTCAGTTTTTGCATTAACTACAGAAAACTGTTCACATGTAGCTATTGTTTTTAACTCTTTTTATGCCTATGATATGCTAAAATAAAAATATGATTTTAGCCTGATTTTATTAAAATTTTTATTCCAATTTTTATTTTATTTTCTGTCCTCTTTAACTCATATGGTTGGGGTCATATTGCCCATGTTTTCTGCTCTATTTTTCATAATTTTTATGGAATACTAAAAAATTCCAAGGGAATCCTTTAATAATTTTTTAGGGGGCCGTTTTGGGCAAATGGACCTTTTGAGTAAATAATTTTTCGCAGCAGTCAGCGCCCTTGTATTTAAAACGTCGTTACTACGACACAAAAATCACCATCAGTATAAAATCAACGTGACTCTGACTTATAATGTTTATATTATTTGTGCGTTAAAGAATAAAAAGAATTACGATAAATGGATAGATCGTCATATCACCTATCTAGCCATACTTGGTTAATTTCGTAACTATGCACATAGCAAAAATAACAGCCAGTGGCCGATATTAAGGCTGTCCGAATTTAAGTCAGTTTAAGACCAATTATTTTTTGGGGATTTTGACTCATCGTGTCATGGTAACGAAAATAAAAAAAAAAACACAAAGACTCCGCCTTGCCACGCCACGGTAGGGATCTAATGACATAAAAAACGCTCATTATTTTTGAGGTTAAGTTTTGCAAGACCACATAATATATGTATAAAAATTATTAATATTGGAAAAACATTTAATTTAACAGACTTTGCCTACTAAAAAATAAATTTATACAATACTTATATCATTTTACTGCTATAATATTAATTCCTACAGTGATATAATTATGATAGAACATTTTTTTTTGGAGAAAAGTTCCCAGACACATTATTTTTGTACACAAACTTAAGTTTGTCACTTTTTTAAATTTAATATAAAAAGAGCAACTGTAAACTGATAGTCAACAGTCCAGCACACACATGTTAATTATAATTAACCTATCCATTTCCGAGATGAACCCACTTTTAAAATTTGAGATTTGTAAGAATTGTTAATTTTTTTGTCAAAATAAAAAAATGACAACTGTTTTTATCGCCTTACTATGAAAATGTGCTGAGACAGCAGCACAGCAGGGGCGTAACCAAGAATGGTTGACTGGGGGAGGGGCGGAGCGAGAAAAGGGGGGCACAATTGTGTTTATTAAAAAAATGCTAAACAGAAGGTTGGGGGCGGCGGAGGCCCCCCACCCATGGGGAGTCTGGGGGCTTTAGGAGCCCCCCCAGAAAAATTTTTTGAAAATAGAGCCAAGAACTGCTATTAGAAACCTTATTAAAAACTTCAAATTTAGTAATTTACCAGTCCATCCATAATCTCTATGAATCAATATTTTTTATTCTAACAGCGAGTACCTCAAAGTTCACATCACATTGCAAATTACTGCACGCAATTATTGCATTAAGTAATTTATCGATTAAAACCATAAATAAAAAAAACCACCTTTTACCAAAGCCAAACCCAAAAATCAAGCAAGAAGCCAAAATATGACTACCATATTCACAGTATATAGTGGCCCTTGAACAATGGAGTATGGAGTATCACTGGTCTTGATTACAAAATAACTTCTTGTTTCAATGAACATCCTTAATGATTTTTTTAAAGTCAGTCGTTGTAGTAAACTGTTAAAAAAACCTTTTTGACTGATACAAAAAATTTTTCTAACATATTTTTCCTATTGATCTTCAAATTGTTTTATCATAAAATTTAGTCTATCTCATTTGGGGGGGTGAAGGGTTTATTTGGGAAGGGGGCTGGCCCCCCTGGCTACGCCCCTGCGGCTGCAGCACAGTTGACATAAAAACCATTTAATTCTCGGTTATTTATGTCTGTTGGTTTCAATAGAGTAAAAAATTACTATTGCTATTAGGCTTTTAATGTACAATCTTGCGGGTTAATATTAAAAATGTTTATTTAGATGAATAAATCAACACCGAGAACCTAAATAAAATAATAACCCGTAAGATAATTTCGTTATATACTATATACGCTTTTCACTTCGTCTTTTATGGATTCAACGTGACAAAAAAGGCACAACCAAGTGTATTTATTATAAAATTGTTTGTAACTTTTTTTGTCTTAGCCCCGACGGTAAATAGTTTCGACCTGGAAATGTCATTAAACTATTTCAGTCGCGTTTGTTTCGCCTGCGTCATCGTGATATTTTTCTGCTCCGTCTTGACTTCACTTGTAAACAGAAAAACCGTCTCCAAATTCGATCTTGCCAGAGCGTAAGCGTACCGTAAAATGTGGATTTAGAATTGAGCGATTATGCCCTGAGAGCCGACTGTTAGATCAAGTATATGAACCCAGCAAAACATTAAGAAAAAGAGTTGCAAAAAAATGTTTTAACTAGTTTATTTTGGTTTAAATGTTTCTGTAACTATCGAAGAATCCGGGTCTGCTATCAATGCAATAAGAATTAGTGATGGCCGCCCGGAGGTCCGTGCACCGGAACTCTTGAGCGAAACTCCGGTTTTCGCAGCTATGAAGCACACCCCGTATCCCTGCCCTATTTTAATGCTCCACCCTATCCCATGTAAAATATTTTGAAAGAAAACTATTTTTTTTTCATTCAAAATCTATATTTAAACACGTTATTCCAATCGCATTTTAAAAATGCAGTTCAAATAACTTAATTTAAAGCGTGGACCTCCCGAGTTTTTTCTTTCATCTCCATCTGCTTAATACAGCCGCGTGCTTTTTTCTTTATAATCGAAATATACGCCGAGGGGCGTTCGTCCGCTTTTTGTTTTAAATCTACATTCGTTAGCTTTTACGCGAATACGGCGGCGTTTCGCGCTACTCTCAACACTCACCCGCGCAGTTTGCTGGATTTGCAAGTCAGCATACTACCGGAAATCCAGTGCAATATACCCGTCCGCGTCGGATCCTTCCTCGACGGCGGGAAATGGGTCTGCGAGCCCTGGCAACTGCCCGACGACTGCGTGGTAGAGTTGTGGTAATTCGCATAGGGTATAGTTGAATTTGCATTCGACGTAGTTTAATTTGCATACAATGTGGATGGCTCGCAGCTGATTGCACGTTTGGTATGTGCTCAATGATTCTAGGACACGAGGGTACTAAGCTAAGAAAAAATACGTTTGCCACAAATATGTAAATTTTTAAAACTGAATGAGCTGAACTAAATTTTAATCTTTGTTTGAATGCGTAGACAATTAAACGTTACATAAGTCGGTTTGTTTTTAATATTATAAATAACATTTTTGCTTGCTTAAATATAATGCAATTTAATTACAAAAAACATTGCAAACTGTTTAAAAACATCGTAATAACTAAACGAAATTTTTAAAGGTCATTTTACACGCAACTTATAGTATGGCTTTTTAATAAAAACAATAAATATTATTGAAGCTTACTTTAAAGCTCTGGAGCTTCAAAACCTTGCCTTTGCAAAAAACTAAAAAAATAATATTAAACGATCATGAGTGGAAAGAGAACGGTAAGAAATTTATTAGTTACTGTTTTTCTTTATTTTTCTAAAACAGATACTTGTATGAAAATACGAAGCTTATTGTGCAGTTTTTTTGCTGTCATTTTTTATTTAGACTATTTTCATCGAATCTTGATTAAAATAGGGTAGTGCATTTAATTTCGGCACTTTTTCGTTTTTCCAATGTAACTTTTCACTGTATGGCCTGATTTTCATGTTTGATAGCTCATTTTAAAGCTTTTACGATACTGCGTTGCGTCATAAAAAATTCACTGTACGAAAGTTGTTTTTTTACTTAATTAAATCAGTTTAAAAAAAAATGGAAAATTGCCGAAATTAAATGTATGCATTTAATTTCGGCACTTTACAAACAATCGATTGTTTCTTAGTTAAAAAATCATCATTTTCAAAAATTTAAAAGCCTATCATTATCTCCAGACAGTTTTCTTTAATTTAAGCTTTTACTTGTTGTTCAACGTGTAACTGGCAAAAAGTTACAGCTAAAATGCCAAATGGTATCAAAATGAGCAAAATTTGGGAAAAAAGTGCATTTAATTTCGGCGCTTTTTAAAAAGACCCCCTTAATCGAGTTTAAGTGCAGTGCTATGACTCCTACACATTTCAACGTAGTCTTTTAACTATTTACAACTACAATTTAAGACCCGACCACTAAATTCAACCCGTTTTTACCTACAGCAATAGTGTGCCGAAATTACACTATTTTATTTTATAACGATTGCTCACCACAGACGCAACGTAGAACCACGGGGACTAAAAATTCGGAAAATGGATTAAATTTTACCAGGACAGTTTAGTTTTTAAACCAATTTATTGCGTAATCATGAAATGCCCATGTTCTAAAAACGAGTAACAATTTTTTATTATTATAAATCACACAATTTCACATGAAAATATCATAACATAACAAATAAAAAGCTCACGACAGTCATCTACATAT
>JASAMX010031415.1:0-13686 GCA_030248175.1 Microlaimidae sp. YZB2_3
AAAGAAAAGGAAAAAGGAAAAAGGGACAAAAAAGCGAAAATAAGGTAAAAATAGGTCTAAAATGGCTTAAAATGCATTGAAATAGGCTAAAAACTGCAAAAAAATTCGCAATGATGGCGTCAAAATAGGTAAAAAATGGCGTCATAATTTTAGGGTACTTTTTCATTTTTTGGCGAGGGGGGGCAATAAAACGGGGGGAGGCAAACAGGGGTAAAGAAAAAAAAAGAAAAAGAGAAAAAAAGAAAGGAAAAGGGAAAAAAGGGACAAAAAAAAGCGAAAATAAGGTAAAAATAGGTCTAAAATGGCTTAAAATGCATTGAAATAGGCTAAAAACTGCAAAAAAATTCGCAATGATGGCGTCATAATAGGTAAAAAATGGCGTCATAATTTTTGGGTACTTTTTCATTTTTCCCCGGGTAGGGGTAATACAACGGGGGGTCAAATCCTCCAAAAAAGCGGGGGAATTTTTAAACCGTGCACAGGACTGGTTACATATAAATATGCGCAATTAAATATTGGGGGCGACAGGATCTTCTTCACGTTAGTTTGTCTTTAAAATAGAAAATCTGTGTGACGAAAATGGATTCTTAAAAAAAAACTACTTGAAAAAAAAAAGCATTTCGTCGTTACTACGGCAAAATGAGCCACAGTTTGTATAAAATATATGTCTGTGACTCATTTTAAATTTAAAACAGGGTCTTATTAACTACAGAATGAGTCACAGTCACGTATTTTATAATGACAGTGGCTCATTTTGCCGTAGTAACGACTATTTGTTTGGATTTCAGCTCCCCCTTCTTTTTCCTACCACCAGCTTCCTTCTTTTTTTTACCACCCCACAATTTTTAAGCAGCTTTTCCACAGGCGGGCTGCGCGCCGTTTTTGTGGCACTCTTCCCCCCCTCAAAATGAAATCCTGGCTACGCCACTGTGTTATAAAAATGTAGTGCATCTTAAATACATAAAATTAAACAATGTAAAAATTTTCCCCGCTTTCCCCGAAGGTGAATCATAATGCAATGTATTTTTTGTTCAACCACATTTTTTGCTTATAAATTACAAACCCCTTCTTGCAGTCGCGCATATTTTAAATAATTTAGCCAATTATTTATATATATAAATCAGGTTCTTTCTTAATAGAATTAGGAAACAACCTTATTTGGATAAAGTACAAAATTTTTTAACAACAAACTAATTTAAAGCTGTAACAAACAAAAATGTTTAGGAATTAGGTTATAAAAATAAAAGTAAAACTATGCTTATATGATTGGCTGAATACAATTCTAAAGCAGTTTTTAGTGCATATTTTAAAAAATTTTCGCCTCTGGGCGGGGTAACCTTTGCCACAGACCACAGAGGAAAACCCCACAGACCCTCCGGTAGACGCTTTGCGTCGGCTTGGTGCTGCTAGCACAGTAACAAACAAATTGATAAAGCTTTAGATTATCGAAACTCATGTAAAACTATGACTATATGAATCGCTGGACACAATTTTTAAGCAGCTTTTAGCACATATGTCTAAAAACTTTCGCCTCCAATGGTTGGGGGGACGCCCTCAAGCTCAAACCCCCTGGCCAACGCTCCTTGTCAGCTTGGTGCTGCTATTCATGTAATAAACATTTTGTGTAGAAATTAGGTTATAAAAACAAAAGTAAAATTATGACAATATGAATCGCTGAAGACAATCAATTTTTAAGCAGTTTTTAAGTGCATATTTAATAAATTTTCGCCTCCAACGGCTGGGGGAAACCCTCCAGACCTCTCGACCGACGCTTCGCGTTGGCTTTGCGCCACTACGCGGCGCAGTTATGGCGCTTTGCGCAGTAACACCCCGCCAAGACATTGGTAGACCGCCCCCTCTCTCGGCAGAATCCTATATACGCTACACGCTTGGCTTATAGGTATTATACCCATTAACATTTTGAATAAATTTTTGTGGTAGCTTTATTACAAGAAAAACTTAACTAAACCATAAGTCGTAATTAAAAATCAGATTGTAATGATTACAATGATTTTAAAATATGCGCTCACCCTGAGGTTATATTACAGTTTTTTACTTCGTAACATGAACTTGTAACAAATTTTATTAAAAAAATATTATTAAATTTATTTATCAAATAATAGTAAAATTCATAAAATATGAATTTTTATTGATTGCTTTATTTAGTTATGGGTTTTTATTTAATTTCTTCTCAACTTTTAAAACTGTTTAGTTTATAAAGTTTAGTTTATGAGTAAGAAAAGAACTAATCTAATTGTTTTACCTTTTTAGTAGATAAACTTTGTCCATATTCTGTGTAGAATTGCGGCTTTGGGAGAGGGGTTTGAGAAGTTTGATAGCAGACAGATATCGGAGAAGAAGGCACACTCATTACTTGTATCATTTCTTGACTTTCTGATCTAATACCCATCTAAATCAATGCTTAAATATAAAAGTTTAGCAAGTTTGATAGAACAACGCTAGAAAAAAAGGTACTAAACAAAAGGTGGAATTCTTTATACAACTCTATAAAATTTGGAAAATAATACTGCAAACGCAATGTTGTAAATACTAAAAATATAATAATAATGTTTTATGGGTATCATAGGTCACCGAAGGGGGGGGTGTCGGGGGGGTCACCCCCCCCCCCTACGGCCTCTGAGACCTATCCCCCCCCCCTAAGGCCCATTTTTGACCTCTCCCCCCCCATCGACCCCTTGAACCCCTGACCCCCCCCTAAGGCCCATTTTTGACCACCCCCCCTAACTAGAATTTCCCAAAAAATGCTTAAAAAATGGTCAAATTTCGTCAAAAAATTGTCAATTTTGGTCAAAAAAATGGTACCCGGGGTGTGACCACCCCCCCTGCTTTTTTTCAAAAAAAAACACCCCGGGGTGTGACCCCCCCCCGGGAGGTCAAAAACCTCCACCCCCCGGGGGGTGGACCCCCCCCCTGAGCCGTCGAAGGTCGGTGACCTATGATGGGTATACCTTCAGACTTGTGCACGGTCTGAAAAATTTTTTTTTTATATATTAACGATATTGTTGATTATTGTGTTAAGTGCTCACAAATTAGGCTCTTTGCAGATGATATAAAGTAGTTTGCAAAATCTTCATCTAAAGATTACCACATTTAAGACTTTAAGAAGATTTAGATAGAATATACAGCTGCTCAAAATACTGGCAATTACAATTATCAGATCATAAATTGCGATTCAACTCAAACTCTAGAAATAATCTTCGCAGAGCGTATAAATTCTATATTAGACCAATTCTGGAGTAGGCTAGTGCCGTTTGGAAACCTTATTAACAAAAAGATGTAAACATTTTGGAAAAAGTGCAACAAAATTTCACTAGGAGGATGTTTTATAAATGCAAGTTGTTACCTGTTGGTTATGAACAAAGACTGGATTACCTAGGTTTAGAGAGATTAAAGGAGCTAAGAGACATAACGGATTTATATGAGTGCTTTAAAATTATACATAGCTTAAACAATTTGCAAGCCAATGATTTTTTTAAGTTTAACCTGCAGTCCACCTGTATCATCTCTTTTAATTGGCTTTTAAAGAAAGTCGAATTAATGCAAGGAAATTTTCTTTTGCGAATAGGGTAGTTATTATACCTTGAAACAATCAACTCCCATCTCAAGTAACTGTCGATCTTTGGATGCATTCAAGAAAAGTTTTAAAAACAAATTAAATAAGCGCTCTTTTTGAGCCTTTAAAGTCATTTCAGATAGCTATGTTCGTTGATAATTTGTTAGAATTGTAGTTTATGTTGGCGGCGATTAAGTTGCAGATTTGATGTTGATGAAAAAAAAGAAAAGAAAAGAAAAAAAAAGAAAAATGAAATGATGAAACAGTAGAATCAAACTATGCATAGATAGTAAAATATTAGTTCTGTTCATACATGGGCAAGTTGGTCCGGAGTGGGGGGGTTAAACCCCAAATTAAAGGGGGGGTTAAAATCCGAGAAACGCAAAATACCTATATCGTTTTTTTCTGGAGTGCATTTTATTCATATCGTTTTTCACACCTGTACACCGTCTGGAAATACCCGTCATATCGTTTTATTGGAGGATTTGCCCTCCCCTGTTTCATTGCCCGCCCCCCACCAAAAATTGATAAAGTACCTTAAAATTATGACGCCCTTTTTGACTTATGATGACGCCATTATCGCAAATTTTTTTGCAGTTTTTAGCCTATTTCAATGTATTTTAAGTCATTTTAGACCTATTTTACCCTATTTTCGCTTTTTTTGTCCCTTTTTTTCTTTTTACCTTTTTTTTTCTTCTTTTTTTTCTTTTTTTTCTCCCCTTACCTTCCCCCTCATTCCAAAAAAATTGTTCCCCGTGCCTCCCTCAATAAAACTCTGGGGGGCAGTGCACAGGTCTGGTTTTTCAATTTTAAAGAAAAAATAGGTAAAAAACGCTGATTTTAGGTCAAAAAGGTCTTTTTATTAGCAACGTCAAAGCAATTATAAAAGTTTGAAAATTGTGGGCAAATCTTATATTGGCTGAAAGCTCACACTCCAACAAGAACAGAAATGTAGGTTTTACCTCAACTGGATTTAAAACTAGCAAACTAGAGCAATAAACGTACACCGTGTTTTTTTTTTGAACTCCCCCACGCAACTGATCGACCAACGCGCACGCACAAAAGCAGCAGAGACAGGCAGCAGAAAGCGAGCAAAGCGAAGTGCGCAAAGGAATATCACCTTCGCACAAAAAATAACCCGACGTAAATTGGCGTAAAACAATGTGAAGATTACATAAAACAGACATGTGCACTGCCCCCCGGGGTTAAAACGGGGGGGGGGGCAATTCCAAAATGGGGGGGCACGGGGGGGGGGCAACTTTTTTGAAACGGGGGGGGGGCAATAAAACGGGGGGGCAATCAGGGGGGAAAGAAAAAAAAGAGAAAAAAAGGAGAAAAAAAGATAGGAAAAGATAAAAAAGGGACAAAAAAAGCGAAAATAAGGTAAAGATAGGTCTGAAATGGCTTAAAATACATTGAAATAGGTTAAAAACTGTAAAAAATTCGCGATGATGGCGTCATCATAGGTCAAAAATGGCGTCAGATTTTTAGGGTACTTTTTCATTTTTTGGCGGGGGGGGGGGGGCAATAAAACGGGGGGGCAAATCCTCCAATAAAACGGGGGGGGGGGCATTTTCAAACCGTGCACAGGTCTGCATAAAATACCTGGAAAACATTACAGGTGTGTCGCGATAAAGATTGGCTCAATTATTTTTCGCTCATTCTTAAAAGTGGTTAGTTTAAAAAAAAAGTTTTTCTGTAGTGTGTTTTGTGAATGAAATACATTGATTTTTTAAAGTACGCTTTTCTACACAAAACTCACTACTTTTTGAAAATAAAAGCTTTTTAAGACAAAGTAAGTAACCCTGATACCATTTTTGTTTAAACTAAGCGGTCTTATGTCAAAAATTTTTCAAAAAATCAAAATCGTTTGATTTTATTTTTTAGGAAATTTGATTAATTAAAGCCTATATTTTTCCGAACACTCTTTTTTGGTCGCCAAACATATGATTATCTGAAACCGTAGGGTTTTTAGTACACGTTACGCATTGCTGCTGGGTTTACTTGTTTATATTAAGTGAGCTAAGGTGGGATATATTTTATAAACCCAAAGTACTAATAATTTATTTTTTAGGAAATATGCTCAGAGAATACCCTTGATTTTTGCAAGCATTTATTTTCAGTGACCAAAAGCAATATTTGCTGAAACCATGGGTTTTTTGGTATATGGTAGTAGTTTTTGTTAGACCAAAATAGGCATATTTCGAGATTTACGCTTAAAATATTATACAGGGTCCCGTAATAAAAGAAGCCTACGTTTTTGTTTCAAACCAAAAGCCAAGAGTGAGTATTCAATGTGCCACGGCAAACTATACTTTTTCTGAATCCTAAGAGTCTAAACTTTTGTTTAAAGTATGTTCATCTGATATTTCAAGTGGTGCTAACGACTAGTGAACCAAAATGTACAAAAATGGGCCCTTAAGTATGGAAATTTTAAAAATAAATCCCAAGAGTCATTTTTGGTCGTTAAGCAAAGTTGAACACATGTTTCAAACCGATTTTTTACGAAGAATTCATTGCCGCCTGTTCAGATACCTACTTCCCATTTAATTCGCGAGAAAAATGCATCTAAAAAAAAAGTACCCCTTACTATTAAGCCAATTTCTCCAATAAAACTATATCAGATGAAGTTAAAAAGTTTATATATGTGTAGTAAAAAAAATAAAGTTCACTAAGCGTCGGTCTGATTGCGGAAAAGGCCCAAAGTTATCGCGTTACACGAATTAGTATTTGATTTCTAAAAAAATAAATCCGCGGTGGTGCGCTCGCACATTTGGGTCCGTATAAAATCCCCATGGACAAATTCCCCATAGGCCAAAATCCCCATAAACGTAACAAAATCCCCATAAGGTGGTGTAAATTCCCCATGAAACAGTGCAAATTCCTCATAAAGTAGTGTAAATTCCCCATAAATATAATGCGTTTGCAGTATTTTCTAAAAATTTTAACACTTGGAAAATACAACAAAACTTTATCATGATAAAGTTAGCTTGATTTTAGGGCTTTGCTTAGGCTTAGGAAAAAATTAAAACATTTTTAATGCTTTTATAATTAAAACTTAGTTTTTTTAACACATTTTAGTTTGCAAACGCATTTCTGATTGTTATGGGGAATTTGCACTACTTTATGGGGAATTTGGCCATGGGGATTTTACACTACTTTTATGGGGATTTTGCACGTCACCGCACATTTTTACACACAGATCCCGGGCGCGCAAAAAAACAAGGTCACGTGATCACCTTTGACGTCGCTATTTTTATTGCATTTTTGAGCTTTCTACTGTTTAAAACATTCATTTTGACATCAAAACTTAAGTTTGGAAGCAGTTAGAAGTCATTTTGAAGGCATTTTTTTTTCTTCATTTTTTTTAAAAATTGGGGAGTTAACCATTTCTACCCCCACTTCTGAGTGGGGGATTAAACCCCTTTTCTCAGAATTTGGGCGGGGGGTTAAACCCTCTACCCCCCTTCATGTGCCCATGTATGGTTCTGCTATTTGGTCATTAATTACCTAATTAATAACTCCCTGACACACTTGGTTGGTAATGCGAAAATTATTTTTTTTGTTTATCCACGATTTAAAAAAAAACATTGCTTCATCCCTACCGTGACCCCTACCTACCCACAAAAAAACGTGAGGACAGTGCATATGTATGACTGCCCGTGGCCAAACTTCTAAGCTAACTGTTAATTACCGGAAAAAATTAAGAAATGTGTTAAACTAAATATATTACTTTAAAATTTAAAAAAAATAGTAAAACTTATAGACAACTTAAGTAAGTTTTATGGGCAATCACTTAGCTTTTGGCTAATTTATCTGTGGGTTTTTGCACAAACGGATCAGTTTCAAAAATTTTTCAAACCTTTCACGCTGCGAGTGCGATTTTTTTTATTTGTAGTAGGTTTTAAATTATTAGAAATGCAGATCGGTACAGGTATGGGGTAAAATATAGGCAAAAAATGACAATATTTTGGGTACACAATTTTTACTGTTGAGAAAAAATTTGAATTAACCGCTAAATTAAAATAAAAACTTTGTTTTAACATTGCTGGAAGTCGATCATATGATCATCGAAGATCATATGGACAAAAAATAAACAAACATATGTGATACAAATAAATAAAATAAGAAGTTATAAATTTAAACATTTTTTATCTTGTGTTTTTAGTGGAACAAAAGGAATATTAAACTAAATTTAATTTATTTTCGTAAATTTTTGACAAATTTTTCAATTTTTATTTTTAATTCTTGGCGCTAATGTCCATGTCAGGGACATCCGTGTTTCTGGATGTTGGTGTTAATTATGGTGAAAACCGAAATCACCACGTTAATTCTCACAACTTTACAATTTCACTCACAACTTTTGTCAACTATCATTACTCATTCATACTCAAACGCGTAATGTTACAAATAAAATTATATGTTTGCAATGACAAAGCGCATGGTCTGAACGGTAGGGTTACTGATTTCAAATACATTTTCAACGTGTTCGAGCACCGGTATGCTATATAGGCAAATTTAAATCTAGCTACCCGCGATACTTGCAGTATTGAATCGAATATTTAACAACAAAAACATTCAAAATTTTTCACTAAAGCGGATTAATAACAAAGATTAAAAACCGTATTTTAATAATTTTTTATCAAATTACTTAATTTAGAACCCAAATGCAAATTTTTTAGGAGCTAAAGTTGGTTAATTTTTGTATAATTTATGAAAAGGTGGAATTAAAAAAATTCTGCGTTTTTATTTGTTTAAAAAAACAACGTCATTACCGTACAATTTTAATTAGTCCCCTTATGTCTGCATTCTAATTTTCAGCGTCAGCCAATATAATTTAACCGTAGTTGTTTCGTTAAATAAAACAAAAAAAAAATATAACTTTCTATTTTTTTATTTTTAATACAATTTTCTTCTTTGATTATTTATATTTAAAATTTAATAAATTTTACTTTCCGTGCTTTCGGCTAGTTTACTTTTTTTATCTCGACCCTTCAGAGATTTTTATCAAAAACTCAAGATGTATTTGTACAATTAAAAATGATTTAAATTGCTTAATGGCTGTTTTTAGGCATAGAAAAATATAATAAATTTTTAGCCGTCTTTAAAATTATACTGATGGATATGAAAGGTGTCTGAGTTTTTTTCCCTTTGAAATCATTGTTTTTTAATCATTACTCATTCTCATTAAGCAAACACTTTTAAGTACATATTCATCAAAACACCAACTTTAGAAAGTCATACCCTTCAATCACTTTTTTATTTTTTTTATTTTCTTTTATTTAAAAAAAAATTTTTGCGCCATTGGGCAGAAGTAACGTTTTTAAACAACTCATTAAAATTGAAAACTAAAATTTTGACTTTATACCGCACCTTTAAAAGTGGGGTACGAAATCAAAGTTTGTCTCCAATTTTGATGATTGTTGGTGAAAGCCCACGTTATAGCGTGGTTCATTCTCATTAAGCAAACACTTTTAAGTACATATTCATCAAAACACCAACTTTAGAAAGTCATACTCTTCAATCACTTTTTTTATTTTTTATTTTTTTTTATTTTCTTTTATTTAAAAAAAAAACATTTTTGCGCCATTGGGCAGAAGTAACGTTTTTAAACAACTCATTAAAATTGAAAACTAAAATTTTGACTTTATACCGCACCTTTAAAAGTGGGGTACGAAATCAAAGTTTGTCTCCAATTTTGATGATCGTTGGTGAAAGCCCACGTTATAGCGTGGTTCATTCTCATTAAGCAAACACTTTTAAGTAAATATTCATCAAAACACCAACTGTAGAAAGTCATACCCTTCAATCACTTTTTTTTATTTTTTTATTTTTTTTTTCTATTTTCTTTTATTTAAAAAAAAAAAACATTTTTGCGCCATTGGGCAGAAGTAACGTTTTTAAACAACTCATTAAAATTGAAAACTAAAATTTTGACTTTATACCGCACCTTTAAAAGTGGGGTACGAAATCAAAGTTTGTCTCCAATTTTGATGATCGTTGGTGAAAGCCCACGTTATAGCGTGGTTCATTCTCATTAAGCAAACACTTTTAAGTAAATATTCATCAAAACACCAGCTTTAGAAAGTCATACCCTTCAATCACTTTTTTTAATTTTTTTATTTTCTTTTATTTTCTTTTATTTAAAAAAAAAACATTTTTGCGCCATTGGGCAGAAGTAACAATTTTAAACAACTCATTAAAATTGAAAACTAAAATTTTGACTTTATACCGCACCTTTAAAAGTGGGGTACGAAATCAAAGTTTGTCTCCAATTTTGATGATCGTTGGTGAAAGCCCACGTTATAGCGTGGTTCATTCTCATTAAGCAAACACTTTTAAGTACATATTCATCAAAACACCAACTTTAGAAAGTCATACCCTTCAATCACTTTTTTTTATTTTTTTATTTTTTTTAATTTTCGTTTATTTAAAAAAAAAAACATTTTTGCGCCATTGGGCAGAAGTAACGTTTTTAAACAACTCATTAAAATTGAAAACTAAAATTTTGACTTTATACCGCACCTTTAAAAGTGGGGTACGATATCAAAGTTTGTCTCCAATTTTGATGATCGTTGGTGAAAGCCCACGTTATAGCGTGGTCCTATTGGTTAAAATTGGCGCGGCACCTTGGGAATAATCTTTTTTTTGGTAGTGTTCCCGCGAAACCTATAATGCAAGCGTGGGACCTAAGCGGGGTGTTTAATTGGATTGATATTATTATTATTATTATTATTATTATTATTATTATTATTATTATTATTATTATTATTATTATTATTATTATTATTATTATTATTATTATTATTATTATTTATTTTGTCAAACAACAGGAACATACAGAAGCAAGTAGGGTAACTGACTTAATTTCGGCCACTTTTTTTTAATTTTTTTGTATAAGTTTTTACTGGTACTTCTAATTGAGCCTCCGCCAAGAAAATAACCTAACTTTTTTATTGTGTTTCAATATTATTTTTATGAAATTCCTTTCGGTATGTTCATAATTTAATACAACATGGTAAATTATGTGTTATGTAACCCCACCCGTACATATGATGGTGCAAATCGTGTTAAACAGGTTCTTTCACGTATATTTTAAGGTGGCCGAAATTAACGGAATCCTAAAATGCGCAGTTAGTTAAACGCATTGCAAAGTGATTTTAAAGAAAATATCAAAACATGAAAATTTACAATTTTGAGCTTTAAATAGAAGTTATTTTAAAGTTATAAAGTGCTTCGTTCTAATTTTGATGCAGTTTAAACACAAAGCAAAAATCCAGAAAATCACAAAAAAATCACTTTTTGTATGAAAATGTTGACAATACAGAATAACACAAATAAAAAACTTTTGCAAAAACACTTTATTCAACATTCATCCAGTTACTTTTGTGCTAGTTCTTTTGTGTTTTAAAAATAAGCCGACTTTCTAACACCCTAAATTGATGGCCGAAATTAAGGCGTGGCCGAAATTAAGTCAGTTACCCTAAATAACAGCACTGAAATTGCATGCACCCAAAAAAAAGAAAAAAAAACAAATAGAAGTCTTTTACACACCAAAATAAGCCATACCAAATCAATCATTTTCAACCCCAAAGGATTCATGACTCCCCGAAATCAAAAATGACTGACCTGATATTACTGTGGCCTAAAATCTATTTGGCTTTGCATAAATTTTATAAATAAATTAGTACATAATAAAACTAAATAAACATGCACTAAAATAAATAACAGAATAAATAATTAAAGCACGTTGTAAAAATTCTGGTTTTCTAAAAATCTATCTAAAAAATAAATATCACTTGTGATTTTAAAAAAACGTTTTTTTATTTTGTAAGCAAAAAATAGTTGGAAATTGATTCCACAAATTTATCGATTTTCTTAATGCGGAGGAGTCAGTTCTTGTAAAATGTCTGGTGGGTAAATGATACTCAAAATCATTATTTCTCAATCTTCCGGATCTTCGCACATTTTGATCAGAAGTTAACATTAAACAATTATCTGGGGGAATTCGAAATTAGTGGTGGTAAGTGTACATTAAACGCGACCGAAAACTTGCTGCTGTGTGGCCAACAATTATTGAAAACTGTCCGGAGAGACCTTAAAGCAAGAATACCATTATTACATATTATTTTACTTTTGCGTAATCATAAAATTTTTTAACATTTATATCATTCACAAACAGTCTTGTTGGTCATGAAAATCGCGAGGGCTTTTATTATAAAAGCTAAAAAAAAATCAGCGGCAACTTTATTTACTTTCTTTTGTTGAGATTTTGCGTTTTCTGTAGAAAAAAAGCTACGATTTGTTCGCCAAAAACCCAAAAGTGAATTTTTTTACGAGATGTGAGCGATTAGCACGCGCGGATTGTGTACATGTCCAATGATTTAGAGCTCCGCCGAGTCATACATTTTTGGTTTTTTATTAAATAATACATTTTTTACAAAATTTTCTGCTTTGGTTTTTTTTGTATTTCAAAAATAATAATTTTACTTTCGTTCTGTGAAAATTTACCTTTTTACTTGACCTTACACAGGTTTTTTTTATCAAAAACTCATGTTATATTTGGAAATGATACACGATCAAAATATGATTTAAAGAAATAACCTTTTTTTTCTTTTTAAATCATTTAAAAATCATAAAATTTCTTAGGTATTTTCAAAATTATAGTGAAAAAAAAACAGAAAGGTGTTCGAATTTTTTTGTTTTGAAAAGGTTTCTATTTTCTTTGTTTTTGTACACATTGTAAGAAGTTATCAGTTTAAAAATTGTTCGAATATTTATTGAATCATTTTTAATAAAAAATATTGAAAGTGATAATCATGTTGTTCACGGAATCCTTCTGGGTTGCCTTGAAGGTCATAATTTGAAAATATGTGTGTTGAATGCATGGCAGATAAAGGCAAAATAATATAATTTTTAGTCTAACGTTTCGAACTGATAAAACAGATTTTCGTCAGGGTCTAAACAAAATAACAATCAGATACAATAAATTCATAAACATGAAACTCTGCAGAATTAAATTTTAATAACATGATTTGTCAGAAAATAGAAAAAATAATAAAATAATTTAGTGCACTGCGGTACTGTACTAACATCGTTTTACCTAAAGAGGAGTTTGATTTTTTTTATGATATTTTTGTTAATAAGCATGGTTATCCTAAAGATTTTGTAGCCAAATTCTCGATTTTTCGCGTTTTAAATCAGGCTGTAATTTACCACCACCTTCAAAAAACAATCTCCCTTCAATAATTCTTCCAGTTTTTGTAAAATTCGATATTTAAAACTTTAAAAACGTGATTCTTAAAAGCGCTGGCTTTCATATTTTTTACCCATTCCCTATTTTCATACGCTCTGTTCTGTTCTACCAAAATGAACGCCGCCTCAGTCAGAGAAATTGGCCCATAATAACATATGTTTATCTTTTAAATTGTGATGTTTTTAATTGTTTTTATGTAGGCAGGACCCAACGAAGTCTCTTTAACTAATCTTCCTGAACATACCCGTGCTGTACATAGCTCCTCTCGTGATGCTGGTCTGTTAGGTGTTTCATTACATGCTAGGAATATCAACCACAAATTTAGTTTTTCTAAGTTTTTAGCCTTTGATGACAATTTTCAAAGTTTGTGTTTTAAAGAGGCGTGTTTTGTATTAGCCAACAAGAATAATCCTAATTTATTAAATTACCATTCTGTAGAAATGTCTGAGCTTGTTCCGAATGTTTACACACTTTTACTTAAAAAATGTGTTTTATAATTTTAGTAATTTTATGGTTTTATAATTTTTTGTATTTCTGACAATATGTTACTAAATTCTGACTATTCCAAGTTTTCATGTTTATCAATATATTGTATCTCATTGTTATTTTGTTTAGACCCTGACGAAAATTTGTTTTATTAGTTCGAAACGTTGGAATAAAAATTATATTATTTTGCCTTTATAAATTATATTATTTTGCCTTTATCTGCCATGCATTCAACACGCACATATCTTTAGATAATCATGTTGGACTGGTTTCTGGCTGTACGACATTTTTTAATGTTAAATATTCGGCTGAAATCACGGTTAAATTTTTCCAAACATTTTTTCTATATACACTTCCTATTTTTAGCGAA
>JASAMX010031416.1:0-11938 GCA_030248175.1 Microlaimidae sp. YZB2_3
TTAAAAAACAAACTAACACAAATTTGGAAGTGGAGACCAATTAAAACATTAAGAATGGGGTGGGACTAGCGTGGCCATACCAAGATTACAAAACAAAATAATACAAATTTGCAAGTGGAGACTATATATTGTACAACGTATGTATTATTCCACCAGCATTATGTAAAAAAAACTTTCATGAATATTATCCAACAAGTAGATTTTTTTGCGTATTAGAGGTTGTAGCCAATATTTCTAGCTGATGAAAAATCTACACTATGGATTTTTTAATACATAATTAGAACAACTATTTAACACACAGTGTCGGACATTCTTTTACTTGGAAAGCTTTAAAGAAGCTTATTGTAATCCGAAATCGTTTATTATACTTTACTTGGTTTTATTTTACTTCATTAAAAAATCACAACGCCCGTTTGATTTAAAGGAATTAGAATTATCCTTCCAAATGTGTTTCGTTGTTTAATTATGTTATATAACAAAATTTAGCTATAAGAAATAAATTAAAGAAAATTTTGGTACAAAATTTTTTTGTATTATTTTTTTTTGTCATTTTTAAACGAAATAATAAATTAATTTTTACTTTTTTTCTTTTTGCCCTTTCTTAACAAGCATTTTTTAAATTGGGTTTTGTTTAGGCTTAAGAAACAATATCTACTGATGGTTCATCATAACGGAGTTTTCATTATTAATTTTCATTTAATGATGTGTATATTTCCCAAGGTTTAAGTACGCGTTTAGCCACTGGAAAAAAATACAGACACCTTAGCTATAAATATAGGATAGTTTGTTGACAGGTTGAAAATAAAAAGGAAAATTATGTTTTTGTTTAAATATATATCACAAATAATAATTAAAACTATTTTAGTGTTTATATTTTTAATATAAAAATAATTTTATTAACGGGTTTTTACGGTTTCTTGGCTTCTTAGTCGCTTTTATGCTGTTGGTTTACGCGTTTAAACGGATTTTTTAAACAGACACCACCTTTTTGAATTTTTAGACTCTGTGTGTCTAACAATTTCTTAGGTTCCAAGTTTGGGTTCTTTAGTTAGTATCCGTAGCTCTTCTGTCTTCAAATCAATTATTTGAATTTTATTTAATTTATGAGAATCATTTTTTTGTTTTGTTAATAAATGATTGAAACTACGGAAGTTAATATTTTATTTAAGCTTTCAACCTTTTTTTTATTTAAGCTTTTAAGCAATTCCAACAAATTACTACATGGTTTAAAAAAATGCTTGTAATTTTCAAAATTTTTAAATTTCACATACTTAATTTTTGCTAAACTCAATGTTCTTAGATTTTTGCACGGCAGTGGTTAAGTTTACGAACTTGTTTTTGCTATTGAAAAAAAGCACCTCATAGAAATCTATTACCGATTTAACAATCAATTTAACAATCTATTCTATATAGTAATCTTGTTTGTTCTTATAAAATATCGGATTGAGTGAAACTAAAATAACCAGGGAAAAACCGCTTAAGAAATACATATACCAAAAATATATAATACTATATATTATATTAAAGAAAAATATGACACTCAGTCTTAAAAGCGAAACGATTTGGTGCCATTTTTTGAGCACTGCCATTAACTGTTCTGCGCATAAAATGGCAAAACAACTGTTCTTATTGAGGCATGTGTCGTGTAAATGGGCACTGCTAAAAATGCAGCAGTGTTTTTGCGCATATCCTAGCATGCTAACTCGAACGCACTGCATTTTGACGTACACTGCACTTTTTTGGCAATCTTACGCGCATATATGCGCATATACTGCACATAAAATAGCACAACTGCGGGCTAACGGTAATTCCCATGGACCATGGACCAACATGGACCCAACATGGACCCGCCCATGAGGGGTGAAAGATTCACTTTAACAATACAAAACAATATAAAGTTGTTAGTTTTAACTTTTAAACGGCTTAGGCTTAGGATGACATTAAGCCTAAGCCTAAGCCTAAGCCTGAGGTGCACTAACAACTTTATATTGTTTTGTAATGTTAAAGTGAGTCTTTCACCCCTCATGGGCGGGCCCATGTTGGGTCCATGTTGGTCCATGGTCCATGAGAATTACCGTAATAAAAATTGTCGTGTAAATGTTTTTTATGATCACCTTCAGTGACATTAATTTTTTTTTGTAGACAAAATTTTAATTAAACTGTTTGAACCAAACAAATGCTGCAAAAAATTGTAAAACAACACAGTAAAAACTAATATTTTTTGTAGAAATGATTAGAAATAGTTTTGATTTAGCTAAAAGCTTACAAAGTTATATCAAGGCAGTTTTATGCTAAATTTTAAATCAGGAGAGTTTTTTTATTTACGCCGCTTGAGAAAGACCGATGGGAAAAAATCAAATCATAATTAATTCTCAAGGCGGAGAATTTCGGAAGCAATTTAGAATGATTTGAAATTCAAAAAACTTTCAAAAAAGTTTATATACATAAGGTTTATTGATTTTTTGCGTTTAAAGTTTCACATATTAAAAAAAAGATGCACCAAAAAACAAAATAATCGAATTATCTTATAAATTCCTGTTTGTTTTTTCAATAAAAAACAAATCTTGAGTCATCGACAATATGCTTTCAAGCAATTCAGGACGGTTGAAACGGAAGATAGTGCTCAGATATTATTTTCAAGACAAGAATCAAATTTTTATGAAACGGGAGCTATAAAAGGCGTGTTTCTAGACTAAAAAGGGCAATTCACATTGAAATTCGGAATATTCTAGCTGTTGGATTGCAGAGAGCATCTTAAATATTTTTGAGCGTACACAACAGATATACAAACTATAAAACTATAAAAATGAAAAAAGAACAAACTTTTACAGTATAGGTGTTATGCATAAAATAAATTGCAATACTTATTACAGACAATAAAAAAATTTCATAAATGAAAGTCTAAAACCAAATTTATCAAAACACAGAACACAATTCAGAAATCATTATGTGTGTGATGGAAGCTTTTTAACAAAAACATTTGACGAGGAGACGTCATTGGGCAATAAATTCCACCATAATCGAATTTTATTGGGGAAATTGTTTGCCAGCAACCACAAATAAATATTTTAAATATACGGTTTTTGATCTTTGTACAAAAATGATGAGGCCTAAAAAAAATTTTTACGTGGACATATTTCGCTAATAAAAAAATGATTTAGACAATAAATATATTAATGTATAGCCAATTTTGAATGGCATACATTAGTAAATTTTCTGAATACATCAACCGCACCGTTAGCGAGATATGCTAAGCTGAAGATTTTTTGGTCCACCCACATCATTTTTGTACAAACTTTAGTTTTAGAACATTTTGAGAATTTAAACAATCAAAACAATTTATATCATATATTTTTGCAGTGGTTGATTAATTGTTTCTCGTGTTAAACGCACGCAAAAATCATTAAAAATTTCTGTTTTGCATTAAAAAATTCAACATTTTTATTGGTCCAAATATAGATAGTGAATTTTAAAATTTAGTTCAAAGTGTTAAACGCGTTTAACTTTTTAAAGGCTTATATACTATTACTGAATGATAAATTTTAGCTTTAGAAATCTTTTTAGGAACTTTATAAACTGAGAAATCCGAATTCTTTCGTTTCACAGCTTAATTTAACCAATTAATATTCTTAACCTTTTGGAATTATTAGTTTAAAAACGCACGTCTGTAATTCAAAATCAAAGGTGCCCGGAAAATATACATTCTGCGAAATATCCTTAGAAAGAATATCTTGTAAAACACTTTTAAATTCTCAACTAAAGAAAAAACTAAGCCAGCGAAATCCTAAAATCAAGCTAAAAAACAATAAAAAACTTTTTAAAAGCTTTAAAAGTTTTTTAAAATACCGAATAATTTAGTTCTCAAAGAAAATATTTTTCCCGGAAGATATTTTGCAGAAGGTGTTTTTTTCCAAAAATCGAGCGCCAGTGCTGCTCGGTTGCTCCCCTCCCACTACCTGTTACACTACGCTCTTATACACTCCGCGTCTGAGCCACGTTATGTATCCTAAAATATTTTAATACACTCCAATATAATTTGAAGAAACTTTTCATTACTTTTAAGCAAACATTAGCGTGATTCGAAAAACCAACGGAAATCCAGAAATTTTTTCTTTTGAGAAATTTAAAATAAAACATTAAATTTTATCTGAAATTTATTGAATTATCATCGCTTAAATTAGTCAAAGGTTTATTTGATGTAATATTTAAAAGTTTTTTTTAATCATTTGAAACTACGATGTACCTATATACGTGTATTCTTAATATTATGAGAAAAATTAATAGAATTAGAAAAAAAAGGAATAAAAAAATACATATTTCGAATAATTTTTTCAGTTTTAAAAATTATTAATCAGTTCAATTAAAGCGCCGTATATATATATAATCACCAATCAAATGAATTGCCAATTAAAAGAAGATAAAGAAGGGTGTATTTTACAACATATTTATTTTTCTCAGGTTACGTGAAAGACAGTGAGGAGGACGGGCTGGCACAGTATTAGTAAATTTCAGTCCATTTCCCAAATATATAATCAATTCAAGATTTTTAAATTCTGTGTTCGCATTAAGACGACTTATTATTAAAAAGCAATTTAACTAATAGCAACTGAACTATGTTTTCTTAAATTCAAAATTTTTTTTTTTTACATTTTCTTCTAAATTAGTGATGTTCCTACTACCCTATTACTTTTTTGAAATAAAAAAGGGAATGCCTTTCTAAACTAATTTTTCCTTAAAAATTATAAAAAAGTTAAAAACATCAGGATTTTAAGGATCCTCAAAAGGTCATATAATATTCGTGATCACGTCATATATGTTTTGATCTGTGGGAATGGTTGTGGGAGGAGCTAATAGAATCACTTTTAGTTAATTAGTGTTTGGGAAAAATTAATCTCTAATTAATAACAGATCTCCTTTTTTCATAAGCACTAATTGGCTTAAAATATAATTTATAACGTTATAACTCTGTAAAGAATATTAACATTGAACAATTTTTCATTTAAATGGGAGGGTTTTGACTATCGTGATTATAGAAATAATATCCAATCAAAACAATTTTAAACATATTCAAAAATAAATAACGCAAAGGCGAAGCTGCTGAGCTTTTGAACTCCTAAGTTCCCAACTACAGATAGATAGATAGATAATATGCTACTACCGTACCGCCTAGAACCTTTGGCGCTCTTATCGGGTGCACAACATCGACAGTGCCAAAGAGAGAACACCTTAGCCTAACATAACCACAGCTACAAAGAATTTAAATAAAAACCAGAAATAACAAAAACAGCTAACCAGCTAAACCTAGGATAACGAAGCAGAACAGAATTGGATAGTTAGGGAGAGTTAACATGAAAGTTAATTATATTAGTACAGTTGTTATTAAATTGATTATTTAATTGCATTAATTAATTTATGAGAAATATATCTTACAAAACGTACCATGTATGTTTAAAACTAATTTACTATTTCGTCTTTCTGTCACGCTGTTGGTATTTACTAGAGAGAGACTTGAGTTGAACAAACAGAAGGATGCAGGGAGTAAATATAGAGTAGACTGGAAAAGGAGTGAGTAGGCTACCTGATGAAAAGAACACACAAAAATACTAGTAAATACAAATCGATAAAAAACAACCATTAGTAAATAGGATACATAAACGCTGTTACTTATAAACATAGCTAAAATTAAATTAGGATTAAATAGGGTTAAAAACATTAACCTACTAACTGTTAAACCTTTACTAACTGCAAGAATAACAATACTACAAACCAAATACCAGCTAACAGTGACAAACTCTTGGCACTGCCAAGATTGTCCAAAAGCTGACAGTGTCAACAACTGGCGATGGGACCATATGACGAAAAATCTTTATTGTCCCACAGTGAGAGCAAGTTTCTGGAAGGCCGCTTCAGCCAGACCAACTCACCTACCTCTGGGCTGAGACCAGCACCTATTAAGCAGGTATCTTCGAGGCGCAAGTCTCCAACTATAAATAGGGCAAGGATACACAACCTCAGAAAATATCATATAGCGGCTACGAGCTTAATTCTACAAATAGGAAGGCCAGATCAGCACCTAGAACCTATCACTAGGTAGTTCTATGCTGGAAGACTCTATACTAGAAGGCCAGGATTGGGCACTAGAAACCTACTGCTAGGTAGTTCTCTGACGTGAGATCTATAACTAACAAGGCCAGGATTTACCACCTAGAAGCTGTACCACTAGATTAGTTCTACGAGGCTGTAAGTTCTACAAATAGCGATAAGGCCAGGATTAGCTAGAAAAAAACCAACAAGTATAAGAAATACAAAGTAATTTGCCTCTAACTGCTCTGGTCCCTCAGACAAAAAAAATAACATAACAACCTATAGTGTTTCTCAATATATTAAAAAATGAACCTTAATAACAATATCACTCATTTATGGTACAATGTCATTTCCTACCCTCAATATCATCAATCAAATACACATAAAGCAGAATCCTGTGAAATTACACGTCTATCTTATAATGTCTTTTAAATAATTTAAAATAATAGTGTTTGCCAATCATGAGACTATAATGTTTTTGCTCTGCCACGAACATTAATAAAACTTGGCTATCACTTCTGATTTCATGTGGAGGGAACCAGAGCAGTAAGAGGCAAAAAATAACTTTATTAATCTTATAACTGTGTTTTTCTAGCTAAAATCCTGGCCTATCGCTATTGTAAGCACTACAGCCTCAGTAAGACACTAAATCTAGTGTACAGACTATTAGGTGGTAAAAATCCTGGCCTAGTAGTATAGAGTCTACACGTCAAAAGACACTACCACTAGCAAGTAAGGTTCTAAGTGCCTCAAAATCCTGGCCTAACTAGTATAGAGTCTCCAGTCATAAGACACTACCACTAGTAAGATAGTTCTAGTGCCTAAAATCCTGGCCTATCACTATTGTAGAAATTACAGCCTCAGTAAGACACAGCATATAATGTACAGTTTCTAGTAGTTAATTCCTGCCCTATTATAGTGGAGACTGCAGCCTCAGAAAGATACCACTGCTCAAAATAGGCTGTCTCAAGCCCAGAGATTCAGTGGATGTCTGGCTGAGCGGCCTTTCCGAAACTGCTCTCACTGTGGGACAATATGACAGATTTCTGTCATATCTGTCCAATCTGTTGACACTGTCAGCTTTGGACAATCTGGCAGTGCCAAAGAGTTTCACTGTAGCTGTATTTTCAAGTTTTTATTATTTGTATTCTGCAGTAGTAAAGTTAACAGTAGTAAAGTTTAATTTTTAACCCTATGATTCCTAAATTTAATTAGCTATTTATAAGTAACAGCGTTATTATCCTATTACTAAATTGGTGTTTTTATCGATTTATTTACTAGTATTTAATTTTTTCTTATTATACTACCACTGCCTCCAGGCTACTCTATTTAATTACTCCCTGCATCCTCTGTTGTTCAAACTGCTCAATTCTCTATGAGTAAACAAATATGCCACATGCCAAGCTTTGACATGAAATGACCTGGAAATATTAAAATTTTAAACATACATGTTTGTAATTTTATTATTCTTCATAAATAATTAATGCAATAAATAATCAATTTAATAACAACTGTACTATATAATAACTTCCCCACTATTCCTAACTATCTCTATTTTTTTTCGTATCCCTGTTAGCTCGTGGCTTTTTTTATTCTGTTTATAAATCTTTTTAGCTTGGTATTAGCTAAGTTTCTCTCTTTGGCACTTAAATGTGCTGCACCGAATGAGCGCCAAAGTCTAGGTCACCGTTATCTATCTATCTATCTGTAGTGGAACTAGAGTTCAAAACCGGCGCTCGCTTTGCGTATTATTTGATATTTTTAAAATTTTTGTGATATATTAGATCACCACATAGTCAAAACCCTCCCATTAAATGAAAAATTTCATTAATATCTTTTACAGAGTATATAACATATAAATATATTAGCCAATAGTGCTATGAAAAAAAGAAAAATATTAATAGAGATTAATTTTCCCAAACACTAATAACTAGAATGATCTATTCCTCCACAACCCCCCTCCCCACAGATCAAAAGTAACATTGATCACTATATGACCTTTGAGATCCTAAAATCCGATTTTTAACTTTATAATTTTAAGAAAAATAGTTGAGAGGCATTCCCTTTTATTTTCAAAAAAGTAATAGGTAGTAGAACATCACTAATTAGAAGAAAATTAAAAAAAAAAATTTAATTTAAGAAAACATAGTTCAGTGCTATTAGTTAAATGCTTTATATAATCGCTTAATCGAACACTAAAAATCTGAATTGATATATATTGGAAATAGAGACTTAATACTGCCGCTGCTCCTCACTTCTTTCACATAACCTGAGAAAAATAAATATTTTAAAATACACCCTCTTATCTCTTTTGATAAATTTCATTTGATTGTGATATATATATACGCGCTTATTGAACTGATTAATAATTTTAAAACTGAAAAAATATCGAAATATTATTTTTTTATTATTTCTCAATCTATTAATTTTCTCATAATATTAAGAATACACTATATAGTACATCTAGTTTCAATAAAACTTAAATAGCATCCGAATAAACCTTAGCTAATTAACGATAATAATCAATAAATTCAGATAAAATTAATTTATTTTAAATTCTCAAAAGAAAAAAATTCTGATTTCCTGTTTTTCGATCACTTGATTTGCTTAAAATTAAATTCTTCCAAAATATATTGAATTATAAAAATATTTAGATACATAACATACACAAAATTATAAGAGCTAGTTAACAGTCTGAAGAGAGGCAAACCGAGCGCGCTCAATTTTCAAAACACCTCTGCAAAATATCTTCCGGAAAACTGCTTTAGAACTAAATATTCGTATTTTAAAAACTTTTAAAGCTTTTAAAAAGTTTTTATTTTTTAGCTTGATTTTAGATTTTTTTTCTTTAGTTGAGAAAATTTAAAAATTTTTACAAGATATTCTTTCTAAGATATTTCGCCAGAACACACTTTGATTTTGAATTTTCGTTTAAACTAATAATTCCAAAAGTAAGAATATTAATTGGTTAAATTAAGCTGTGACACGAAAATTCAGATTATATATTTGGGAAATGGACTGAAATTTACTATACTGTGCCAGCCCGTCCTCCTCACTGTCTTTCACGTAACCTGAGAAAAATAAATATGTTGTAAAATACACCCTTCTTTATCTTCTTTTAATTGGCAATTCATTTGATTGGTGATTATATATATATACGGCGCTTTAATTCAACTGATTAATAATTTTTAAAACTGAAAAATTATTCGAAATATGTATTTTTTTATTCCTTTTTTTTCTAATTCTATTAATTTTTCTCATAATATTAAGAATACACGTATATAGGTACATCGTAGTTTCAATGATTAAAAAAAACTTTTAAATATTACATCAAATAAACCTTTGACTAATTTAAGCGATGATAATTCAATAAATTTCAGATAAAATTTAATGTTTTATTTTAAATTTCTCAAAAGAAAAAATTTCTGGATTTCCGTTGGTTTTTCGAATCACGCTAATGTTTGCTTAAAAGTAATGAAAAGTTTCTTCAAATTATATTGGAGTGTATTAAAATATTTTAGGATACATAACGTGGCTCAGACGCGGAGTGTATAAGAGCGTAGTGTAACAGGTAGTGGGAGGGGAGCAACCGAGCAGCACTGGCGCTCGATTTTTGGAAAAAAACACCTTCTGCAAAATATCTTCCGGGAAAAATATTTTGTTTGAGAACTAAATTATTCGGTATTTAAAAAACTTTTAAAGCTTTTAAAAAGTTTTTATTGTTTTTTAGCTGATTTTAGGATTTCGCGGCTAGTTTTTTCTTTAGTTGAGAATTTAAAAGTGTTTTACAAGATATTCTTTCTAAGGATATTTCGCAGAATGATATTTTCCGGGCACCTTTGATTTTGAATTAAGACGGCGTTTTTAAACAGAATCCAAAAGGTAAGAATATAATTGGTAAATTAAGCGGAAACGAAGATCTATTTTTCTCAGTTTTTATAAAGTTCCTAAAAAAGGATTTCTAAAGCTAAAATTTATCATTCAGTAATAGTATATAAGCCTTTAAAAAGTTAAACGCCATTAACACTTTGAACTAAATTTTGGGAAAATTCACTATCCGTTATATTTGGACCAATAAAAATGTTGAATTTTTTAATGCAAAACAGAAATTTTTAATGATTTTTGCGTGCGTTTAACACGAGAAACAATTTATCAAAAAAACCACTGCAAAAATATATGATATAAATTGTTTTTAGATACTGTTTAAATTCTCAAAATGTTCTAAAACTAAAGTTTGTACAAAAAATGATGTGGGTCGACCAAAAAATCTTCAGTTTAGCATAATCTCGCTAACGGTAGCGGTTGATTTATTCAGAAAATTTACTAATGTATGCAATTTGAAATTATCTATACACTAAAATATTTATTGTCTAAATCATTTTTTTATTAGCGAAATATGTCCACGTAAAAATTTTTTTTAGGCCTCATCATTTTTGTACAAAGATCAAAAACCGTATATTTAAAATATTTATTTGTGGTTGCTGGCAAACAATTTCCCCAATAAAATTCGAGTATGGTGGAATTTATTGCCCAATGACGTCTCCTCAGTCAAATGTTTTTGTCAAAAAGCTTCCATCACACACATAAATAACATTTCTGAATTGTGTTCTGTGTTTTGATAAATTTGGTTTTAGACTTTCATTTATGAAATTTTTTTATTGTCTGTAATAAGTATTGCAATTTATTTTATGCATAACACCTATACTGTAAAAGTTTGTTCTTTTTTCATTTTTATAGTTTTATAGTTTGTATATCTGTTGTGTACGCTCAAAAAAATTTAATATGCTTTTTTCAATCCAACAGTTGAGAACATTCCGAATTTCAATGTGAATTGCCCTTTTTAGTTTGTAAACACGCCTTTTATAGCTCCCGTTTCATAAAAATTTGATTCTGTTCTTGAAAATAATATCTGAGCACTATCTTCCGTTTCAACCGTCCTGAATTGCTTGAAAGCATATTGTCGATGACTCAAGATTTGTTTTTTGCTGAAAAAACAAACAGGGAATTTATAAGATAATTCGATTATTTTGTTTTTTGGTGCATCTTTTTTTTAATATGTGAAACTTTAAACGCAAAAAAATCAATAAACCTTATGTATATAAACTTTTTTGAAAGTTTTTTGAATTTCAAATCATTCTAAATTGCTTCGAAAATTCTCCGCCTTGAGAATTAATTATGATATTTTTTTTTCCGAGTCGGTCTTTCTCAAGCAGCGTAAATTAAAAAACTCTCCTGATTTAAAATTTAGCATAAAACTGCCTTGATATAACTTTGTAATCTTTTAGCTAAATCAAAACTATTTTCTAATCATTTCTACAAAAAATATTAGTTTTTACTGTGTTGTTTTACAATTTTTTGCAGCATTTGTTTGGTTCAAACAGTTTAATTAAAATTTTGTCTACAAAAAAAAATTAATGTCACTGAAGGTGATCATAAAAAACATTTACACGACAATTTTTATTACGGTAATTCTCATGGACCATGGACCAACATGGACCATGCCCATGAGGGGTGAAAGACTCATTTTAACATTACAAAACTATAATGTTGTTAGTGCACCTCAGGCTTAGACGTTTAAAAGTTTAAACTACCAATTTTATATTGTTTTGTATTGTTAAAGTGAGTCTTTCACCCCTCATGGGCGGGTCCATGTTGGGTCCATGTTTTTTTTTGGTCCATGGGAATTACCGTTAGCCCGCAGTTGTGCTATTTTATGTGCAGTATATGCGCATATATGCGCGTAAGATTGCCAAAAAAGTGCAGTGTACGTCAGGGGGAAGTGCAGTGCGTTCGAGTTAGCATGCTAGGATATGCGCAAAAACACTGCTGCATTTTTAGCAGTGCCCATTTACAC
>JASAMX010031417.1:0-13673 GCA_030248175.1 Microlaimidae sp. YZB2_3
CCGCTACTGCTCCCTCTAGATCTTCTAAGGGAGAAAACCATAGAGGGGAGTGAGCGTTTATGTCGCCTGTGATGATTGTGTTGTCTTGCTGAGTGAGTTGGTGTATGATATGAGTTGTGTCTGCTATTTGGTTGTTTTCTGTTGTTGCTGATTGAGTGTCCCTTGGAGGGATGTAGATGTTTGCAATGTCTATGTGTTGCTTTTGTGTGTTTTGTGTATGCGTGTTATGAGTAGCTCTGCAGTGTTGTGTGTTTGTTGTGGAGATTGAGTAGTATTGAGTTGGGAGAAGACAATGTCTTTGTGTATGTATGTGAGTAGTCCTCCCCCGGTTTTGCCTTGTCTGTCTTGTCTGCATGCGGTGTAGTCTTGTAGTTTTGGTGTATTTGTTTGCGATGCTTTGAGTTTTGTTTCTTGTACTGTTATGATGTCTGCTTGAGTTTTGTTGGCAAGCATTTGTAGCTCTGTGATGCTTGTGTTAATGCCGTTAATGTTTATTTGTAGTATTTTTAGTTTTGATTTGGAGTGTTGTGCGTTAGAGTTGTTATGTGTTTGTTGTGTTGTGGTGTTGGTTGTGTGTGCTTGTTGGTTGTTATTTGTGTTGTGTTGTTGTGTTTTGGTGTTTGTTTGTTGTTTTGTTTTAATGATTGCAGTTTTTTGTGTTTGGTGTAAAGTGTGTAATTGGCAAGACCATGTTGGTTGTTGTTTGTATTGTTTAGGTGTGGTTTGCCCGCATTTTGCATGAACCCAGTGTGGTGTGTGTTTGTTTTTGCATTGTATTAGTGTTTGTTTGTTAGTAATGTTTGTATTGCAAATTTTACATGTGCCGTATGTTATTGTGACCCTGGATGATATATATTACAGCATGATCTGAATTACCAAAATTTACTGCCAGCTTAACTTTATTAAAAATTTCTGGATCATTACACAGAATTATATCTAAAAAATTTTTAGCTCGTGATAGTTTTAACACAACTTGGGAAAGTCCTAATGTTATAAATGTTGTATAGTATTTAGTTTTATTTTGTGAATTGCTAAGTATAGAGTTTGTGTCCCACTTAATTCCTGATAAGTTTAGATCACCAACTAAGACAGTTGTATGTGTATGATTACTTATATAGGTTTTTATAAACTCCAACAACAAAGAATCTTCTTCAGCTTTTATGTTTGGGCAGACCTGTGCACGGTCTGGAAATGCCCCCCCCCCGTTTTATTGGAGGATTTGCCCCCCCCCCCCAGTTTTATTGACCCTCCCCTCCAAAAAATAAAAACGTAACCTAATATTATTGTGCCATTTTTGACCTATGATGACGCCATCATCGCGAATGTTTTTGCAGTTTTTTGCCTATTTCAATGTATTTTAAGCCAATTTAGACCTATTTTTACCTTATTTTCGCTTTTTTTGTCCCTTTTTCCTTCTTTTTTCTTTCCCCCCTGCTTGCCCCTCCCCCCTTTTATTGCCCCCCCATTTCAAAAAAGTTGCCCCCCGCCCCCCCCCCCCCGTTTTAACCCCGGGGGGGGGGGGGGCACAGGTCTGTTTGGGGGTATATATATGTTAATGAGACGGATTTTACTACTTGAAATAATAAGATCAATTGCCAGTGCTTCAAGATTTTTATATTTTTCGCAGACTAATACATGGTTATACTTAATTTGTTTATTAATCAGAATAAAAATGCCTCCTTCTTTTGTATGAATTCTATCTTTCCTAACTATATTAAAATCATAGTTTTTAACTAGAAGTTGATTGGGAATATCTTCATTAAGCCCGCTCTCCTGAATCATCAAAATATCAGGTATACCATAATTAATGTCAGCTCCTGAAATTAGGAGCTCAAACTCATCCAGATGACTTAATATAGATCTTACATTCATTGATGTTAATTTTAAAGAACTTTTTTTAACACGATTTAATATATATTTTGACTCTTTTTTGAAAACTTTGCAACTGGGTTGCACTTATTCCTATTCTAGATTTTTGTTAGAGCCCTTAATTTCAAGCATGCACTGTTTATCCTGGTCAAATAAGTAAGGATCACCAGTCACTGTAACACACAAAAACCTTTCTCTCTTCAGATATGCGTAGTTGCTTGGCTTTAGCAAGAAGAGGGATTTGTTCTCTTCGCTGCTCACTGCTCAAAGAAGGTCGCACATAGATATTCTTGAAATGTTCAGTCTTGTGCAGCTTACCATTGGATCGAAAAAATCTGTTGCGAATGTTATTATTGTTGAAGCAGATTTTGAGCAATCTTGGCTTTTCTGAATCCATTTTTCCTATTCGGAAGCAATCCACAACACTATGGCTTTCAGCATCTTCAGTGCTGTTGATTGCTTCCTTGAAGAGATTCTTGGCTTTTTCAAAATCCTCCTCTTTTGTGTTGGATTCTTGCAAACCAGCCACAACTGCTAGAGTCCTACATGGGCACGGGGGGGGGGGGTTGGGGGGGTTAACCCCCCCCCCCAAATTCTGAGAAGTGGGGTTTAACCCCCCTCCACTCAGAAGTGGGGGGGGTGAAAAAGGTAACCCCCCCCAATTTTGGAAAAATGAAGAAAAAAAATGTCTTTAAAATGACTTCTAACTGCCTCCAAACTTAAGTTTTGAGGTCAAAATGAATGTTTTAAGCAATAAAAAGCTCAAAAATGCAATAAAAAGGGCTTTTTGACCTAAAATTAGTGTTTTTAACCTATTTTTCCTTCAAAATTGAAAAACGATATGGGTAAAATGCACTCCAGAAAAAAAACAATATGGGTATTTTGCATTTCTCGGATTTTAACCCCCCTAATTTGGGGTTTAACCCCCCCCACTCCGGACCAACTTGCCCATGTATGGCTAGAGTAGCATGTTCTCGTAGCACTTCAGATCTTTTGATGCGCTCTTCCATCCAAGGCAGGAGTTCCTGTATTACACAGGAACAAATTTTAGCTATGGACTCCTTGTCAATTCCGTTAGACGTTTTTGAGACAGCCTCCGATTTTTCAATACGAACCAGCAGCTGATCTCGTTCTAATTCTAGTTTGGACACTCGAGCACGGAGCTGTTCATTTTCAGCGTTGACTGAGAACTTCCTTGTATTGTGGGCCGCCATTTTTGAAGTTATTTTAACGTAAGTGGAGTATTGCAAAGCTTTAACGTGAAATCTACGCCAAAAATTACAACTAAAAGTTGTTTTTTACCTATTTTAACCTCAAAATTTGAAACATATGACATTTTGAAAATTTTAAATTTTTGTTTTTTGAAAAAAAATTCACCTGCTGTGTTTGGAACATAATGTATTTTTTACCCTATTGAGCTGCGTGCATTAAAATTAATATCCTGAACCATTAGGAGAAGGGGGGTTTAACCCCCCCCCCTCCCACTTATATATATGGGGTTGGTTAACCCCTGCCCCAATTTTGAAAAAATGAAGAAAAAAATTTCTTTAAAATAACCTCTAACTAAACTTAAGTTTTGAGGTCAAAATGAATGTCTTAAGCAATAAAAATCTCAAAAATGCAATAAAAAGAACTTTTAACCTAAAATTAGCGTTTTTCACCTATTTTTCCTTCAAAATCTGTTGCACACCCCCCTCAAAACGCCGACTGTCCAGGAGTATAGGGGTCTATGCCTGTGCACGGTCTGAAAAGGCAAATTCTGATTTACTCGATAAGTTTCACTCCATAAGCTGTTTTTTCGGTTTTGCTTCCTAAGCCTAAGCATAACCGAAAAACAGCTTATCAAGTGAAAAAACAGCTTATCGAGTGAAATTTGTCAAGTGAATCAGAGTTTGCCCCTGAAAAGGTAAAACTACACTGACACCCAGGGTTTCCAGGGTAGCCCTCTTGGGGCTATTTAGCCCCTTTTTCAGGCTGATAGCCCCAAAAATTTGGAAATAGCCCTTAGCCCCTTTTTTAGCCTCTTCTCCCAAAAATAGCCCCTTTTTGGGTCAGGTTCAAAATTAAAAATAAAATGGAAAGTCATCCTAAAATTGTGATAAAATGATTACTCTTTAGTTATAAAGTACACTTATTATGATTAAATATATATTAATTTTGAGGTTTTTTTTTTGTTGTTAAGATTTCTCGTCCAGCTTGCTGTCCGTGATTTAACTTTGGTTGCTTATAGGGGCGTAGCCAGGACTTCAGAAAGGCGGGGGGGGGGGTTGCGCTCCATACAAATTTTTCGAAAGGGGGACGGTTGTAGGGGGTTGTGCTCCAAATTTTCAAAATACCGTAAAAAAGACCTTAAAAAAAGATAAAAATTTTTGCGCTTCGCGCAAAGTGATTCTTTTTGCTGTTATTTGCATTGTTTTTTTTAAGTTAAGCTTGAAAGATTTTGGGTTTAAAAAGGTATAACATTAAAAATCGCGCGACAGTACGAAAAAATTTTAAAAATTGTCTTTGAAATTCATTAGAAACATAACTTAAAAGCTGTAAAAAGGTATGTAAAAAGGCACTAAAAGACAAATTTCTTTGAATTGATGTCATTTACTTGGATTTTGCCAAGGCCTTTGACACCGTGTCACATCAAAAATTGTTATATAAGCTAGAAAAGTATGGTGTTTCTGGTAAATTTTTAAAATGGATAAAAGAATTTTTAGTTGGGAAAGAAATTAAAGTTGTAATTAATAACTCAGTATCCAAATCATTTCCTGTAAGAAGTTCAGTTCCTCAGGGTTCTGTTTTAGGTCCATTTTTGTTCTTGCTATATATTAATGATATTGTTGATTGTGTTAAGTTCTCACAAATTAGACTCTTTGCAGATGATATAAAGTTGTTTGTAAAATCTTCATCTAAAGATTACCACATTCAAACCTTGAGACTTCAGCAAGATTTAGATAGAATACACAGCTGGTCACAAGACTGGCAACTGCAGTTATCTAATCACAAATGTGAAGTTCTTCATATTCGAAATCATAGCAAAGAGTTAATTTGTAAATATAAGCTTGGTAATAACGTACTTGCAACTACAGAATTGGTGCGTGACCTAGGTGTTTATATATCCCATGATCTGAAATTCTCTAAACACTGTGAAATCACAGCAAAAAAAGCTATGAGAGTGACATCACTAATTTTTAGAACATTCAACTCCTCAAACTCTAGAAATAATTTTCTCAGAGCATATAAGCATAGGTGGGCAGCCTCTCGGATTTTGGAGGGGGTATAGGGGGGGTCAAATTTTAGGGGGGGGTGTCCAGTAAGACCCAAATTTTGAGGGGGGTGTACCCAATATTTCTGCGCTGCCTTAAAATGAGCTTAAACGCATAAAAAAACGTAAAACAAGCTTATAAATGCTTTAAAACTGTGTAAAATTAAAATAAGATCTTATTGCAACTTATAAAATTTTATTTTTTTAATTCTTTTAATAAAAATGTGCAGTGGAGCAGTCAGGATTTCATTTTGGGGGCGTCAGTCTGGGGAAGGGGAGAAAAAGTGTTGTCAAAGCAGCGCGAAGCTCTGCCGCCTGCACCACGTAGCGGCGCCAGCCGACGCGAAGCGTTGGCCGGGGGGTCTGGGGGTGTCCCCCCAGCCGCTGGAGGCGAAAATTTTTTAAAATATATACTAAAAACGGCTTTAAAATCGTCTCCTGGTGATCGCGTGAACATACCTTTTACTTTTGTTTTTTTACCTAATTTCTGCATAATTTTCTGTGATCTAAAAATTCAGTCAGGGGGGTTAGGGGGGAACAATGCCCCCTGGAGGAGAAAATTTATAATTTGAGGCGCTAAAATACACTAGAAATTTTAATTCCAAATGATAGTAATTACAAAATTTAAGGTTTTTTATAGCTATACTATACATTTATAACGTTAAAACGTGTTTAAAACGTTAAAAAAAGAATAATAGTGTTTTATTAAACATGTATGCCTTAACTACTCAATGGGATAATCGATTTGAAATTGAAAAACTAAGATAAATTGCCAATTTAAACTGCCCGTGTAGCAGGGAAATTTAAAATGCCCGCGTAGCGGGGGGATTTAAAGGTAATAAAAGGTAATAAATGGGAAAATAAGGTAATAAACACTCCGCGCAAAGCGCGGAAAAATTGTTTAGTCCTTTTATAACACTTAAAAATTTTTCTTTGGGAGGCGAATTTGGGGGGGTGTGTCCCCGACTACCCCAAATTTAAGGGGGGGGGGTGTCAGCAAAATCCCAAATTTTGGGGGGGGTATAACCCCCCCAACCCCCCCCCCCTGCCCACCTATGCATATAAGTCTTATGTTAGACCAATTCTGGAGTATGCTAGTGCAGTTTGGAACCCTTATTTACAAAAGGATATAAACATTTTGGAAAAAGTGCAACAAAATTTCACTATTGGTTCCTGCAATTCACTTATTCTTTGTACACTGTACAAAGATATCTTTAATTATCTCATTATGTTTTATATATCACACTTTTTTATAAGTTATGTAGCGTTACCGTTATTTACGGATATGCAGTTCATGCGCTAAGAAGTTTTGCAACCTTTACAATAAACGCTACGTAACTCGTAAGGTGTGATATTTTACATTTAAAACTTATAAAATATAAGGGGAAAAAGCAAAAATACATTGGCTATCTCAGACCTGTGCACTGCCCCCCGGGGGTTAAAACGGGGGGGGGGGGGGCATTCCAAAACGGGGAAGCACGGGGAGGGCAGGGCAACTTTTTTGAAACGGGGGGCAATAAAACGGGGGGGGCAAGCAGGGAGGAAAGAAAAAAAAAAGAGAAAAAAAGGAGAAAAAAAGAGAAAAAAAGAAGGGAAAAGGGAAAAAAGGGACAAAAAAAGCGAAAATAAGGTAAAAATAGGTCTAAAATGGCTTAAAATGCATTAAATAGGCTAAAAACTGCAAAAATTTCGCGTCATGATGGCGTCATGATAGGTAAAAAATTGCGTCATTTTTTTTGGTACTTTTTCATTTTTCCGCGGGGGCAATAAAATAGGGGGCAAATCCTCTAATAAAACGGGGGGCATTTTCAGACCGTGCACAGGTCTGTTATCTAAACTATTTTAAGTCTCTAGATATACTATTAATAATTCCTGGAGTTATATCATATGTGTAATATTTATTTACATTTTTATATTTATATTTTTTTCTCTCTCCTTTGTTATTTGTTTAATAATTAACATGGCTAATATTACGCTACTAACACTTAACGCAAAAGGGCTACAGGATAAGAAAAAACGAAAAACAGTCTTTGATTTTCTACGTAATAAAAAAGTCAATAATAAAAATTTTGATATTATTTGTCTATCTGAAACACACACAACACAAAAAAGAGAGAATATATGGAAAAATGAATGGAATGGGCACCCCGATATTTATTTTTCACATGGCACATCAAACTCTAAAGGAGTAAGTATACTGATGAGAAAATCTGTTGATAAAACAGTTGACAAAGTAGTCAAAGATATAAACGGAAGATACTTAATACTGAAAGGGTGCTTTAATGGGTATAAGTTAATTATTGGAATTTGGAACAGTATACGCGCCCAATACTGAGATCGAAAGAATATCCTTTTTGGAAAATCTGAATGCGGTTCTTGCCGAACATACTGAGAAAGACTATAAAATATTATTAACGGGAGATTTTAATGTATGCTTGAATTCTAATGATAAAATAGGAGGCAACGTATTTACTGAAAAAAAAGATAATTTGGAACTGAAAGCAATAATGGAAAAGTATAGTCTAAAAGATTTATGGAGAACAAAAAATCCGTATAAAAAACAATATACTTGGTCTCAAACTACTCCTCCAGTACATTGTAGACTAGATTATAATTTTCTACAAACTGAATTACTGCAAATGGTCACCGAATGCACAATTATTAGGTAAAAAAACAAAAGTAAAAGGTATGTTCACGCGATCACCAGGAGACGATTTTTAAGCCGTTTTTAGTATATATTTTAAAACTTTTCGCCTCCGGCGGCTGAGGGGACACCCCCCAGAGCCCCCGCCGACGCTTCGCGTCGGCTGGCCCGCTACGCGGCGCAGGCGGCAGCGCTTCGCGCTGCTTTGACAACACTTTTTCTCCCCTCCCCAGACTGACGCCCCCGAAATGAAATCCTGTTTGCTCCACTGCACATTTTTATTAAAAGAATTAAAAAAATAAAATTTTATAAGTTGCAATAAGATCTTATTTTAATTTTACACAGTTTTAAAGCATTTATAAGCTTGTTTTACGTTTTTTTATGCGTTTAAGCTCATTTTAAGGCAGCGCAGGAATATTGGGTACACCTTCCCCTCAAAATTTCGGTCTTTCTGGACACCCCCCTCTAAAATTTGACCCCCCCTATACCCCCTCCAAAATCCAAGAGGCTGCCCGCCTATGCTTATATGCTCTGAGAAAATTATTTCTAAGATTTTAGAGGAGTTGAATGTTTGAGAAAATTAAGTGATGTCACTCTCATAGCTTTTTTTGCTGTAATTTCACAGTGTTTTGAGAAATTCAGATCATGGGATATATAAACACCTAGGTCACGCACCAATTCTGTAGTTGCAAGTACGTTATTACCAAGCTTATATTTACAAATTAACTCTTTGCTATGATTTCGAATATGAAGAACTTCACATTTGTGATTAGATAACTGCAGTTGCCAGTCTTGTTACCAGCTGTTTATTATATCTAAATCTTTCTGAAGTCTCAAGGTTTGAATGTGGTAATCTTTAGATGAAGATTTTACAAACAACTTTATATCATCTGCAAAGAGTCTAATTTGTGAGAATCTTACCACAATCAACAATATCATTAATATATAGCAAGAACAAAAATGGACCTAAAACAAACCCTAGAACTGAACTTCTTACAGGAAATGATTTGGATACTGAGTTATTAATTACAACTTTAATTTCTTTCCCAACTAAAAATTCTTTTATCCATTTTAAAAATTTACCAGAAACACCATACTTTTCTAGCTTATATAACAATTTTTGATGTGACACGGTGTCAAAGGCCTTGGCAAAATCCAAGTAAATGACATCAATTCAAAGAAATTTGTCTTTTAGTGCCTTTTTACATACCTTTTTACAGCTTTTAAGTTATGTTTCTAATGAATTTCAAATACAATTTTTAAAATTTTTTCGTACTGCTCGCGCGATTTTTAATGTTATACCTTTTTTAAACCCAAAATCTTTCAAGCTTAACTTAAAAAAAAACAATGCAAATAACAGCAAAAAGAATCACTTTGCGTGAAGCGCAAAAATTTTTATCTTTTTTAAAGGTCTTTTTTACGGTATTTTGAAAATTTGGAGCACAACCCCCTACAACCGTCCGTCCCCCTTTCGAAAATTTTGTATGGAGCGCAACCCCCCCCCCCCCCCGCCTTTCTGAGTCCGGCTACGCCCCTATAAGCAACAAAATTTAACTCACGGACAGCAAGCTGGACGAGAAATCTTAACAACAAAAAAAAAACCTCAAAATTAATATATATTTAATCATAATAAGTGTACTTTGTAACTAAAGAGTAATCATTTTATCACAATTTTAGGATGACTTTCCGTTTTATTTTTAATTTTGAACCTGACCCAAAAAGGGGCTATTTTTGGGAGAAGAGGCTAAAAAAGGGGCTAAGGGCTATTTCCAAATTTTTGGGGCTATCAGCCTGAAAAAGGGGCTAAATAGCCCCAAGAGGGCTACCCTGGAAACCCTGGGTGTCAGTGTAGTTTTACCTTTTCAGGGGCAAACTCTGATTCACTTGACAAATTTCACTCGATAATCTGTTTTTTCACTTGATAAGCTGTTTTTCGGTTATGCTTAGGCTTAGGAAGCAAAACCGAAAAAACAGCTTATCGAGTGAAACTTATCGAGTAAATCAGAGTTTGCCTTTTCAGACCGAGCACAGGCATAGACCCCTATACTCCTGGACAGTTCGCGTTTTGAGGGGGGTGTGCAACAGATTTTGAAGGAAAAATAGGTGAAAAACGCTAATTTTAGGTTAAAAGTTCTTTTTATTGCATTTTTGAGATTTTTATTGCTTAAGACATTCATTTTGACCTCAAAACTTAAGTTTAGTTAGAGGTTATTTTAAAGAAATTTTTTTCTTCATTTTTTCAAAATTGGGGCAGGGGTTAACCAACCCCATATATATAAGTGGGAGGGGGGGTTAAACCCCCCTTCTCCTAATGGTTCAGGATATTAATTTTAATGCACGCAGCTCAATAGGGTAAAAAATACATTATGTTCCAAACACAGCAGGTGAATTTTTTTTCAAAAAACAAAAATTTAAAATTTTCAAAATGTCATATGTTTCAAATTTTGAGGTTAAAATAGGTAAAAAACAACTTTTAGTTGTAATTTTTGGCGTAGATTTCACGTTAAAGCTTTGCAATACTCCACTTACGTTAAAATAACTTCAAAAATGGCGGCCCACAATACAAGGAAGTTCTCAGTCAACGCTGAAAATGAACAGCTCCGTGCTCGAGTGTCCAAACTAGAATTAGAACGAGATCAGCTGCTGGTTCGTATTGAAAAATTGGAGGCTGTCTCAAAAACGTCTAACGGAATTGACAAGGAGTCCATAGCTAAAATTTGTTCCTGTGTAATACAGGAACTCCTGCCTTGGATGGAAGAGCGCATCAAAAGATCTGAAGTGCTACGAGAACATGCTACTCTAGCCATACATGGGCAAGTTGGTCCGGAGTGGGGGGGCCCCCGGGTTAAACCCCAAATTAGGGGGGGTTAAAATCCGAGAAACGCAAAATACCCATATTGTTTTTTTTCTGGAGTGCATTTTACCCATATCGTTTTTCAATTTTGAAGGAAAAATAGGTTAAAAACACTAATTTTAGGTCAAAAAGCCCTTTTTATTGCATTTTTGAGCTTTTTATTGCTTAAAACATTCATTTTGACCTCAAAACTTAAGTTTGGAGGCAGTTAGAAGTCATTTTAAAGACATTTTTTTTCTTCATTTTTCCAAAATTGGGGGGGTTAACTTTTTCTCCCCCTCACCCGGACCCCCTCCCACTTCTGAGTGGGGCGTTTTCCCCTTTTCGTTTTTCGTTTTGATGGTTTTTAGGTTTTCTCTTTTTGGTCGAGAGCCTTGGGGGTCTCTTTCCTCAAACCCAACACCCAAAACCCCCACCAACCCACTTCTCAGAATTTGGGGGGGGGGGTTAACCCCCCCCCCAACCCCCCCCCGTGCCCATGTATGGTTACCCCCCCCCCCCCCCCCCCCCCGTGCCCATGTAGGACTCTAGCAGTTGTGGCTGGTTTGCAAGAATCCAACACAAAAGAGGAGGATTTTGAAAAAGCCAAGAATCTCTTCAAGGAAGCAATCAACAGCACTGAAGATGCTGAAAGCCATAGTGTTGTGGATTGCTTCCGAATAGGAAAAATGGATTCAGAAAAGCCAAGATTGCTCAAAATCTGCTTCAACAATAATAACATTCGCAACAGATTTGTTCGATCCAATGGTAAGCTGCACAAGACTGAACATTTCAAGAATATCTATGTGCGACCTTCTTTGAGCAGTGAGCAGCGAAGAGAACAAATCCCTCTTCTTGCTAAAGCCAAGCAACTACGCATATCTGAAGAGAGAAAGGTTTTTGTGTGTTACAGTGACTGGTGATCCTTACTTATTTGACCAGGATAAGGACACAGCAGACCTGTGCACTGCCCCCCCCCCCCCGGGTGTTAAAACGGGGGGGGGGCAATTCCAAAACAGGGGGGCACAGGGAGGGCAACTTTTTTGAAAGGGGGGTGGGCAATAAAACGGGGGGCAAGAAGGGGGGAAAGAAAAAAAAAGAAAAAAGAAAGGAAAAGGGAAAAAAGGGACAAAAAAGCGAAAATAAGGTAAAAATAGGTCTAAAATAGCTTAAAATACATTGAAATAGGCTAAAAACTGCAAAAAAAAACAGTGCATGCAAAAAAATTGAAAAAAAAACAAACTTTTATTAATAAAACGGGGGGGGCAAATAAAAAGGGAAAACTCAATAAAACGGGGGGGGGCATTTTCAAACCGTGCACAGGTCTGAAACAGTGCATGCTTGAAATTAAGGGCTCTAACAAAAATCTAGAATAGGAATAAGTGCAACCCAGTTGCAAAGTTTTCAAAAAAGAGTCAAAATATATATTAAATCGTGTTAAAAAAAGTTCTTTAAAATTAACATCAATGAATGTAAGATCTATATTAAGTCATCTGGATGAGTTTGAGCTCCTAATTTCAGGAGCTGACATTAATTATGGTATACCTGATATTTTGATGATTCAGGAGAGCGGGCTTAATGAAGATATTCCCAATCAACTTCTAGTTAAAAACTATGATTTTAATATAGTTAGGAAAGATAGAATTCATACAAAAGAAGGAGGCATTTTTATTCTGATTAATAAACAAATTAAGTATAACCATGTATTAGTCTGCGAAAAATATAAAAATCTTGAAGCACTGGCAATTGATCTTATTATTTCAAGTAGTAAAATCCGTCTCATTAACATATATAGACCCCCAAACAGACCTGTGCACCCCCCCCCCCCGGGGCAAAACACGGGGGGGGGGGCATGGGGGGCAACTTTTTTAAAATGGAGGGGGCAATAAAACGGGGGGGCAAGCAGGGGGAAAGAAAAAGAGAAAAAGAAAGGGAAAAAAAGAGACAAAAAAAGCGAGAATAAGGTAAAAATAGATCTAAAATGGCTTAAAATACATTGAAATAGGCTAAAAACTGCAAAAAATTCGCGATGATGGCGTCATCATAGGTCAAAAATGGCGTCATAATTTTAGGGTACTTTTTCATTTTTTGGAGGGGAGGGGCAATAAAACGGGGGGGGGGCAAATCCTCCAATAAAACAGGGGGGGCATTTCCAGACCGTGCACAGGTCTGCCCAAACATAAAAGCTGAAGAAGATTCTTTGTTGTTGGAGTTTATAAAAACCTATATAAGTAATCATACACATACAACTGTCTTAGTTGGTGATCTAAACTTATCAGGAATTAAGTGGGACACAAACTCTATACTTAGCAATTCACAAAATAAAACTAAATACTATACAACATTTATAACATTAGGACTTTCCCAAGTTGTGTTAAAACTATCACGAGCTAAAAATTTTTTAGATATAATTCTGTGTAATGATCCAGAAATTTTTAATAAAGTTAAGCTGGCAGTAAATTTTGGTAATTCAGATCATGCTGTAATATATATCATCCAGGGTCACAATAACATATGGCACATGTAAAATTTGCAATACAAACATTACTAACAAACAAACACTAATACAATGCAAAAACAAACACACACCACACTGGGTTCATGCAAAATGCGGGCAAACCACACCTAAACAATACAAACAACAACCAACATGGTCTTGCCAATTACACACTTTACACCAAACACAAAAAACTGCAATCATTAAAACAAAACAACAAACAAACACCAAAACACAACAACACAACACAAATAACAACCAACAAGCACACACAACCAACACCAAAACACAACAAACACATAACAACTCTAACGCACAACACTCCAAATCAAAACTAAAAATACTACAAATAAACATTAACGGCATTAACACAAGCATCACAGAGCTACAAATGCTTGCCAACAAAACTCAAGCAGACATCATAACAGTACAAGAAACAAAACTCAAAGCATCGCAAACAAATACACCAAAACTACAAGACTACACCGCATGCAGACAAGACAGACAAGGCAAAACCGGGGGAGGACTACTCACATACATACACAAAGACATTGTCTTCTCCCAACTCAATTCTACT
>JASAMX010031418.1:0-53766 GCA_030248175.1 Microlaimidae sp. YZB2_3
AACATGTAAGAAAATATTTAGATAAGACAAATACGATCTAAAACAAAAAGCTTATTGCTTTTTTTGTATATGATAGTGAATTTGATAGTATTTTAGCGATAAAAGTAATAATTTTTAATCGAAAACAAAAATTAAACGTTTTAGTAAAACGTTTTATATCTTAAAAAAGTTAAATTGGTAGTATTTTAAATTGGTAGTATCAAGAATATATAAGGAAAAATGTACCACTCAATACAAAAAAATGCGCACCCTTCGGTGAATGGGTTTGCCATAAATAAACCCCCGGGGGGGTCTATATAGTCCCCTGGGGAGGTCTCTGTGCTCCCCCGGGGGTGGGGGGTCTGATACTCTCCCCGGGGGGGTTTATATACTCCCCCCGGGGGGGGGGTCTATATCTCCCCCGGGGGAGCATAAACCCCCCCGGGGGAGTGTATATGCTCCTCCAAAATTAAAAAAAATTTTTTTTTTGTGGAAACGCGTCGCCGCGGCGCGGTTGTCTCGTTGACTGTAGAAACTGTATTTATTATGTCGCCGAAAAGTAATATGTCGCCCCGGTTTTCCGGCCATTATCACAAAAACAACTGTTTTACAAATCAAAAGTTTCACGTTTAACAAAAATTTCAATAAAATTTCGATAAAAAAATAACTTTATTACTAAATAAACTCTATTTTTACATAATAAATACAGTTTCTACAATCAACGAGACAACCGCGCCGCGGCGACGCGTTTCCACAAAAAAATTTTTTTTTAAATTTTGAAGGAGCATATACACTCCCCCGGGGGGGTTTATATGCTCCCCCGGGGGTCTATCTACTCCCCCCGGGGGGGTCTCTATACTCCCCCGGGGGGATCTATATACTCCCCCCGGGGGGCTCTATATACCTCCCCCGGGGGGGGGGGCTATATGCTCCCCGGGGGGGTTTATGTACCCCCGGGGGGTACAAACCCCCCCCCCCCCGCCGGGGGGGGTTATTTATGGCAAACCGATGCACGGATGGGTGCGATTTTTTGTATTGAGTGGTACATTCTTCTCTTATATATTCTTGGTAGTATCTATAAAAGTTAAATTGGTAGTATTTAATGTTTAAATGTAATTGACAGCTTTTGATGGAGCACTGTCACAAATCAAATTCCTACATCGCTTGAACCGGACTGCTTCTTTAATACCAAACCTATTTAATTTAAGTTTGATATTTAGAGTGCTCTACCAAAAATATATAACATAATAATAAAGGAAAAATCTGTGAATTCATATATTTCTTAAACACATTGACTGCTCTTATTAGGGCGCACCCTAATAAGAGCGCGCTCTCATTAGGGCACTCGGATGTGCTAATTAGGGCCATGTTTCTGAAATGAGGGCCCTTATTAGGGCGCGTAAGCGCTCTTTTAAGGGCGCGCCCTAATAAGAGCTCACTCTTATTAGGGCGCGCCCTTATTAGCACACCATGGCCCTAATAAGGGCGTGCCCTAATTAGCACACTTATCGATTTTCAAAAAAAAAGAGTTTATCTATAAGTCTGTTTTATGCGACTGTTATCCTAACTGCGATGGCTCGGTGGTAGTCATTCGGCCTACAACTGAGCAAGTGACGGGCTCGAAACCTGACCGGACCTGACAGAAACCGGACGGACGGTCTTTTTGTATTTTTTTCTTTTCAAAAAATTGTCAATCTTATTTTTTGTTTTATTATTTTTCTTTATTTTAACATAAATAGCCCACCAAAAAAATAGTCGTTTATTTTTGTTATTGTTTTTTGGAATTGATACTTGCATTTGGTACACCATAACAATGAAGTAATTTAGCATTTCAATTATATTTTTTGTTTCAACCGAAAAGGTATGAAAAGTTTTTTCTGCTGAAAATTATGGTATGACCTTAAATAAATAGGACCCTCATAGTAAAATCCATTTTTTAAAAAAAACAACTGTTCCGTGCTCCCTTGTATTTTTTTATAAAATAAGACTATTCGCATTTTAGTTAATACACAAGTAAATCTTATCATTAAAAAGCAAGTATATAAAATAAGTATTATCATTCAATTTCACAAAGCTAACACTAAACAACGTAGTTTTAAATCTTTTTTTATTATTTGGCTCATATTTGCAATGGATTGACATTTAAAAATTTTTTAGTTTAGTTTTCTATTGTTATGGTGTACCAAATGCAATTATAATTTTCAAAACACAATAACAAAATAAACGACTATTTTTTTGGTGGGATACTCATGGTAAATTAAAAGAAAAATAATAAAACAAAAAATAAGATTGACAATGTTTTGAAAAAAAAATACAAAAAGCCTACCGTCCGCAGGTTTCGAACTCATCACTTACTTAGTGGTAGGCCGAATCACCACCACTGAGCCACTGCATCTACGCTAACATTCGCATAAAAAGACTCTTATAAATATTTTTTTTTGAAAATCGATAAGTGTTCTAATTAGGGCGCGCCCTTATTAGAGCCATGGTGTGCTAATAAGGGCGCGCTCTTATTAGGGCGCGCTCTAATTAGGGCGCGCCCTAATAAGAGCAGTCAATGTGTCTGAGAAATATATGAAGTCACATATTTTTTCTTTATTATTATGTTATATATTTTTGGTTCTACTACAAGGCTGCGTTCTTTTAAATTTTAGCTCGATCAGTTTAGTAACAAAGGAGTAATGTGTTTTGGGAGATTCAGGAATTTGATTTGTGGCAGTGCTCCTTTAAGTTTGTTTGTTTGTTGTTGAAACCTTAATTACATCGTTGGTTTTACTTTATATGTCATTACTGTCGTAAACTATACAGAAGTGTTAACAACAAAAAATTTAATTCAAAGCTTTATGTTTTTTTATTTGATACTGTTGTTTAAATTTACACCTAAACCTGAGGTGCTCCCTCCACACTTACGCAAAAACAGTGAATTTTAATTTTAAGTACTAAGAGCCAAGAAAACTTTAAGGAACTTGGAGGCAAAATTTAGGATGATCCGGAAGTTGGTAGATTGGAGCTAAAGTTTGTAATAACTCAACCTTAAGAGGAAGCTTGAATACCAAACCAAACCATTTTTTTTATTATGGGCTCGCAATTTAAAAATTAAAATTTCCAACCTTTTTCTACTAATAATTTTAGCACCAAAAATTGGGCAAAAATAGTACATTTTATGCCGCTTCCGACGTTAATTTTAGAAAAATTTAAAAAAAGTAAAAAAACGAACTTTATTAGTACTTAACTGTACTCAACTTTATTTGTACTTAATTAAATTGTACTTAAACCGCATTTGTAATGAAGGTTAAAATTATGATTTTCGTTTTGAACATCCAGTGGCTGGCCTCCCTTCTATAACTAATAATTTAGCTAAATTAGAAATAAGGGAATGTTTTTGACTTCAAAAAGTGGACTTCCTATTGGGCGAGAAATAATTTTTGGCTTGCCCAGCTCTTGTGTACCGTGTACTCTTATGTACTTTAGGGGTGAGTGGATTCAATCGGAAATAATTAAATCGCATTGTGATATAAAAATCTCCGCGTTATTTCCTAAACAGAATAAATTTCGATTGATTTCGCCAAGGCATTATTCCAATGAGCAGTTTTATATTGCAAAGCGCTGACTAAATTTATATCTGTTTTTTTATTAGGATTATAGAAAGTTTTCATTATACTGTTGAAGGTTAAGCGATTGAGTAAGGGTCGGTAATTGTGTATTTTGAAAAGAGATTTAATTAACATCACCTATTGATTACAGATCCTACTATGCCAGTTATAAAAAATACACTAATGCTGTATTATAATATTATATAGATGTTGTTTCTTCATATCTACATATATCAATGGCTCAACTGAACGGGCACGCATTATTCGAAGATCGTTGGCCCGGTATTTGAACATTGCATGCGTTCTAACGTGTCAGGTAGCTAAAAAAAAACGTTAGAATTTATTTTTACTGGAATTTATTTATTATACAATTTTTACAAAATGAAATAATTAGCATATTACGATGTTTAATAACGTATGTTGATAGGCAGCAACAGTGGTTTAAAGGGCAAATTACTTCGGCGACTAAGGGCTGGTTCATATTTATGACAAAACGTCCTTTGGACAAATACAGCGTAAAAACGTCCTTTGGAATTTGTCCAAAGGACAAAGTCCAAAGGACAAAGTCCAAAGAACAAAATCCAAAGGACAACGTGTTCATACTTTTTGTCCTTTGGACTCTTCCCTTTGGATTTTGTCCTTTGGACTTTGTCCAAAGGGCAAATTTTAAGTAGCGTTCATACTTCGTCCAAAGGAAAAAGTCCAAAGGATGTTTTGGCTTTTCCAAAAGACGCTTTGGCTTTTGTAAAATTGTCCTTTGGACTTTGTCCAAAGGACGTTTTGTCATAAGTATGAACCAGCCTTAAAATATTTGTGGAAAAAACTATATCAAAAACGTTAGTCGAATAAATTTGATAAAATCAAAAAATGCATAAAAAAATTTATCCAATAAAGATAACATATTTGGATACGAAAATAGAGAGAATGGGATAAAAGTTTTATTGAATCTAATGGTTCGATTGAATCATCAACCATCTTTGATTTTTAAATATGACGACAAATTTTATTCATCACATTTATGGAGAATAACGACAGTTAATTCAATGTACACAAAGGTCTCAAGAAAATGTAAAAATAATTTGTATATAACTGGAAAAAATGAGAAAGAAAAAAATATGCAAAACCAGCTGTTTTTTTAGAAAAAAATGTTTTATGTTTATGTTGTTTTCGTTGTATTATGATCGTGTTTTTTTTTTTCGTTAATCAACATTATATACAAATTATTTTTAGATCTTCTCGAGACCTTTGTGTACATTGAATTAACCGTCGTGATTCTTCATATTTTGATAGTCAAATTTTTATTATGATAAACTAAATTTGAATACCATCAGAAAGCGACGTTACTTAAACACTGAATGGTGTTGGATTAATGCCAGCAGTTCATTTTAAATCCATTTCAAATTCACTTCCAAATACTTGAAATGGTTAAAATATAAAATAAATATACAAAACTCAACGGCACTGTAGAAGCGACAGAGCGGTCGCGACAGCCGCCGCGCAGAATAATTATTAAAAAAATTAAAAAAAAACAATAACGGAAATGTTCATTGTATTTTAAATTAATTTTATTACGCCACCTGAAGTCTGTAAAAAATACAGCTATAGTGTCATTGAATCTTTAATTTAAAACTAGCGAACTGAGTAAGTTCATTTTGTAATTTACATAAAATGGACCAAAATCTTATACAAAATTTCTAATATTTATTCTATATGAATATTTTAATATAAAAACATAGGTAAAAAAACATATATTATGAAAGAAAGTAATGTTTTCATACCCCAAAAACGATAAAAAACAAGCCAACCACAGCAAACAGGGAATTTATTGATTGGTCAATTTAAACTGTGATCTAAATCTAGGGGAATTTTAGCATACTGAGAACTTAATGTTTTATATTAATGTAATATAGATTTAGCCTATTAAGCTAACCTATTTCCACTAAAAATAATCAAAATCAAAGACAAAAAGTTTGACTCGCTACCGCACCTTTAAAGGAAATTTATAACAAATCATTTAATATAAATGAAATGGCTTCGTAGCTAGTTTTCTAGGTAAGAAACTATGGCCAGCTTGCTTTAACTCTGAACAAATTAATAATCAAAATAATCGACAAAATTTTTAAATTTTAAATTTTAAAACAAATATCCATCAAACAAAATATATTCTTAAATTGTTAATTCGTTCTATTCAAATTAAAATAACATATTTTGAAAATAATCAAAATCGAAGACAAAAAGTTTGACCGTACCTTTAAATAAGGTCCCCTGGAGCTCTGGAGCTCCGTCCTATTTTTGGATTAATTTCATTAATAATTAAAGAGTGATGCCATATATTATTTTGTCAAAATTTTTTTTCAAATTAATTTTTTTCAAAACTTAATACGCTAGAAGTAGACTTAAAAATGCAGTTAGAGCAACTTTAAATGTATTTCAACCTTAAATAAACTTTAAAATCGCTCATTTAATGGGCGGAAATCCGGAGCATCTTCCGCTTCAAATGGCTCCGGAACATGATATTGGAGGGTAGGAACATCACTATTCTATACGCAATTTAAGGGTTATTTTTAAAATTTCGAAAAAAAAAACTTAGCTTAAAAAAATTTAAAAAATATTATATGACATTACTCTTCAGTTATGCGATAAATTAGTTAAGCAATTGAATAAAGAGCTCCGAAGCTCTGGGGGTTGCTCTGGAGCTCTTGAAAGTGGAACCTCGCTGTTTTGAAACATCACTGATATAAGCTACTGATTTTCCACCAACTCTCCAATATTACACTCCGACCATTTAAAGCAGAGGGAGTTTTGGAGCTCAGCAGGATCTCTGCCCCTTAAATGAGCAATTCAAAGCTTATTTAAGCTTGAAATACATTCTAAACTACTGTCTTTATATTTTTAAGACTGTTTTTTATTGTTTTATTTTTTATTATTTTAAAGTGATAAGTAATTAAGCACTCAACATGGCTCACAAATTCCTCAACATGACAATAAACAGCGACTTTAAATTTGCTTGAGTGTTATTATTATGTAGAATTTTTTAGCTTACGGTCAAATATAGCTATAAAAACTCAAATTCACCACTTTGGTAAGTTTAGAAATTCTATTTGATGACAGAAATACTTTACAATATCCAATTTTATTTCATATGCTAAGAAATAAATTATATTTATTTGATATTTGGCATAAAATAATAACACAGAAACAGAAAATTTTTTTTCTAAAAGCTTTCCAAGCCAGAAAGACAGAATGCAAGGAAACTAAACAATTTAATGTAATTTTAACAGGCAGCTAATAATTTTTACTTTTCAGCAAGCGATCCACTGATCAAACCTTATGGGCCGTTCGTTAAAAAACCTTTAGGCCCGCCGCCAAAATCCAACCTATTTAAATTTCAATGGGATTAATTCCACGAAATCTGTTTCTACGTATATATTACTGTTAACCAATTTAACTCTAAAAACGGATTAAGCACTTTTAGAAGCTCTAAATCTCAGAAGTGAATTTTGTCTAAAATAGTTGAAGGATATAATATTCGAGAGCAGGAACACTATTTAACACATGACTTAAATTTATTAATTAAGACATAATCAGCAATGCGGAAGGATTGTTTTGTTAATATGGACAAATAAGGGGATCAAAGTTGATAACTCAGATACCGTGATCAACTTCAAAAGTGTAAAAGTAAAGTTTATTTAGGAATTAATTTTCTTAAGCTCGAGTTCCAAAAAATTCAAATTGAGCTTGCTTGTTTTGTCGCAGGGCGTTCCTTAAATCTTACACTTTAAATTTACTCATATTAGTAATGTTTCAATGTTAATATAAATAATTTGTGTGTAGAACAAACGTTCCCAAAAGTGTAACATGGAATAAAAATTAACAGAAATGTGTGATTTTTGCAGAGCATCGAATTTTTTAATGTTATTTCTAATGACGTTTCACTATACAATATTCTACACAATACAAAACCTGTGCTTGTGTTTGTGTCCGTGATAACGGGTTGTCTAGCACAGGCAGTTATTAGACCCAAATTTTAGGTAAATAACCGAGTCATGTTTGATAATGCATATTTAAATACTATTTATAAAACATTAACAATATGAGTCAATTTAAAGCGTAAAACAGTGACAGTTAAAGATTCAAACGAAATTTCATGGCAAAACAAAACAGCAGAATTTATATTTATTGAAGCTCAAAAATTCAGTTTTCAAATTTGTAAATCTGCTTTATTTTCTAATAAAAGCAGTAAACACAACAATAAAATAAACTTGGGCATCAAAAAGGATAAACTTTTTTATTAGTGAAATATAAGAAACGATGCTTCTTATGCTTGTTAGAACATACTTTTCCAAGTTTTCCTTAAAAAAAATTTGAGTACGATTTGAATGGTGAGTTTTTATGACGGTTTAATGCGGCAAGTTTTCATGTTTTTTCGCTCAAAATTTGTTTTTAGGCCCAGATTTTGTTTTGCACACTTGAGGATCATTGAGTGTTGGCACCACCAACGCGAGTGATACATCAAATGAGTTAATTTACGAAGATTTATTTACCAAAATTATGTTGATTTACGTAGAATACATATTATTTTAAGTTGAAATAATAGTAAGAAGAACAAGGAGCGATAAATATGCGCTATACATTTATTCATGTTTCCTTATACTCGGTGTTTTGTTTACCCAAAATTAAGAAAAGACACATTTCACATTTATAGTTATATAACAGTTGTACTTGCGTGAACACACAATGCAAAAGTGATTTTTGCTCTCTCCATATTTTATTAAAGTTTGTCGACATTTCTAATATTTTGTACAGAGATAACGTATTAGATGTCCAGCAACAAATTATTTTTAAAATGGTTAATTTTGTGGGGAGACTGCGTGGTAGGTTTAGTAATCTATATTTTCATTATCGCTAAATATTAAGTTGTCATTCCGCCCAGTTTTCAAATGCGCGTTTTGTTATATTCAAATTACAGTAATCGCGCCGGTCCTCGCGAATGCAATAAAAAACCATTTCAAGCAGCAAATTCGCTTTGCATAAATGGTGCGAGCGCTAATTGGGTTCCATATCATTGGTTTGCGGTTTTAAGTTGGAGAGTTGTTGTTATAGTTTACCGCGCGGAACAGGGTCCGTAAAGTTGGTCAGAACATTCATAGGTTAGAATTCTTATAATTAAGCCTATTTTTATATTTGAATTTCCTTGAGATTCCGACAACTGCGATTGGTCACGGCCAATCTAGGTAGGGAAAGGTGTTGAGTGGAAGTTGTCGTTTGGCTGAAATGACCTCTCCTTGAGTTAGGATTTATTGGCCGCATATGATAATAACTATGCCGGAATGGCTCCGATACGTCAGTAGCCAGTGCAGGCATACTTTAGGGAAATCGCACGTCAAGCTAGCTAATTTATTTTAATTTAGTTAATTAGTTAGGTATAGGTTAAGTAACCCTCACGGAGGTGTTTGTCAATAATCACCTTTGCACATAAAAACTTGTGTTAGTAATTTTTACCATAAAACCCCCAAATTTTCTGAAAAACTAATACATGAATTAAGAACAAATATATATTTTAAAAATCATACTTTTATTTATCTTAATCATGTCGCTAAAATCCTCAGCCGTATTATTGTTTGTTTGGTGCCAAAGCACATCTTTTTCCTACTAAAACGGGCAAAGCAAATAGCCTGTATTTTTCCACTAAAAACTGTAAACTCTTTTTCTTTTTTTTTTTAATGATCAAATAACAGAATTAATTTTATACTAAGCATAGTCTATGCATAGTTTAATTCATACTGTTTTCATCATATCATTGTATTTTTTTTTTCTCTTTTTCTATTTTTTTTCTTTTTTTTTTTTCATCAACAACATCAAATTTGCGACTTAATTGCCGCCAATATGAATTACAATTGTAACTAATTATCACTGAACATAGCTATCTGATATGACTTTAAAGGCTCAAAAAGAGCGCTTATTTAAGTCAGTTTTAAAACTTTTCTTGAATGCATCCAAAGAATCGACAGTTACTTGAGATGGGAGTAGATTGTTCCAAGGTGTAACCACCCTATTTGCAAAAGAAAATTTCCTTGCATTAATTCGGCAGTCTTCCATTGTCAATTTAAATGGATGACCACGGGTGGGCTGCAAGTTAAACTTAAAAAAATCATTGGCTTGCAAATTGTTTAAGCAATGTATAATTTTATAGCACTCATATAAATCAATTTTGTCTCTTTGATCTTTTAATCTTTCTAAACCTAGGTAATTCAGTCTATGTTCATAACCAACAGGTAACAACTTGCATTTATAAAACAAACGTCTAGTGAAATTTTGTTGCACTTTTTCCAAAATGCTTATATCCTTTTGTAAATATGGGTTCCAAATTGCACTAGCATACTCCAGAATTGGTCTAACATAGGACTTATATGCTCTGAGAAAATTATTTCTAGAGTTTGAATTGAATGTTCTAAAAATTAGTGATGTCACTCTCATAGCTTTTTTTGCTGTGATTTCACAGTGTTTAGAGAATTTCATATCATGGGATATATAAACACCCAGGTCACGCACCAATTCTGTATTTGCAAGTAGGTTATTACCAAGCTTATATTTACAAATTAACTCTTTGCTATGATTTCGAATATGAAGAACTTCACATTTGTGATTAGATAACTGCAATTGCCAGTCTTGTGACCAGCTGTGTATTCTATCTAAATCTTGCTGAAGCTCAAGGTTTGAATGTGGTAATCTTTAGATGAAGATTTTACAAACAACTTTATATCATCTGCAAAGAGTCTAATTTGTGAGAACTTAACACAATCAACAATATCATTAATGTATACCAAAAATAAAAATGGACCTAAAACAGAACCCTGAGGAACTGAACTTTTTACAGGAAATGATTTGGATACTGAGTTATTAATTACAACTTTAATTTCCCGCCCAACTAAAAATTCTTTTATCCATTTTAAAAATTTACCAGAAACACCATATTTTTCTAGCTTATATAACAATTTTTGATGTGACACGGTGTCAAAGGCCCTGGCAAAATCAAAATAAATGACATCAATTAGAAATTTATCTTTTAGTGCCTGCGTCCACTCATTAAAAGTTTCCAACAGCTGTGTTATTGTAGAACTTTTTGCCTTAAAACCATGTTGAAACCTTGACAAAATGATATGGAAAAAGACAAGAAGTTCTTCTTTGACAAGCTGTTCCATTACTTTACAAGAAAAAGATGTAAGTGAAATTGAACGATAATTTTCTTTTAGGCTTTTGGTGCCTTTTTTAAACAGTAAGTTTAATAAAGCTATTTTCCAATCAAGTGGTAATTCTCCAAAATCAAAAGACATCTGAAAGATTATTGCCAAAGGTTCAGCAATAACTTTAGCCAAGCGTTTTAAAAAGTAAGCTGGAAAACAGTCAGGTGTTCAAGACAATTTGTTTGGGAGCTTTTTAAGGGCCTTAAATACCTTTTTTGTGGTAAATACCATGTTGTCCAACTTTCCAATATTTGGTGGATTAAAATTTGGCAAAATATTATCATCATAAGTAAAAACAGAAGCAAAATAATTTCCGAAAAGTTCAACTTTTTCTACTTTTTAGTTTTTAGATGACTTTTGTAGAATAAGGTCAACCGCTACTAGTTCTATTGCATTGTACTTTTCCTCCATTTCAACTTCAACTACTCTAAAAATATTTTTAATTAATAGGACTACTCCACCTCCTCGTCGCTGCTGTCGATCCCTTTGATAAACATTAAATTCTCTATTTTTTGTGATCATTTCATTAGTAGTTGTTTCAGTGAGCCATGTTTCACAAATAAAGCATATGTCAACAATACTATAGTTTGAATCACCACCTGAATCAGAACATCAAGCTCGTCTAAGGAGTTAACAAGGCTTCTTGAATTCATACACAAAATTTTTATACTAGGTATAAGCTTTAATTTACTACAGCATAATTAAGTATAAATGTATTAAGTATAAATTACATTGATAATCTTGTATAAATGTTGTATTTTTAAAATGATTTTCGCTCCCCGCAACGCGGGCGATCATCTGAAATCAGAACATCAAGCTCGTCTAAGGAGTTAACAAGGCTTCTTGAATTCATACACAAAATTTTTATACTAGGTATAAGCTTTAATTTACTACAGTCATAATTAAGTATAAATGTATTAAGTATAAATTACATTGATAATCTTGTATAAATGTTGTATTTTTAAAATGATTTTCGCTCCCCGCAACGCGGGCGATTACCGTAGTAAAAATCACTAATAAAAATCTCTTTATGTAAAGTGCGTAAACAAATCAATCAAGCGCAATCTGACACTCGTCACACATCAAATCATACATAAATTACATAAACGTTATTAACACAAGTGTAAAGCATTATAAATCACAAAATCTTTGTGCAACAAAACCAAACACAGCTATTCCTGAGTTTTTCCTAAACCTCCAAAACTTGACACTTTTGCACCAGTAATTTTTATGTTTCAAATAAACTTAATGTTGTTAATACACCACTCGTTGGTCAGCTCAATTTGAACTCTCCATTTGAAAGATTACAGCCACAGAGCAACCCTAGATTTGGATCACAGTTAAATTAGCCAATCAGTAAAATCCCTGTTTTATTACCTATATTTATTACATAAAATTATTATAATTAAATGATTTGCATCCTGTAACGTTCTGCGTTCATTTTACCCCCACTGCGAGATGTTAGAGGTTCATTCAATGATTCAGAATAACTAAAAGTCATTTCGCTCACTCTTATGTAGCATATTATTGCATACACACATGCAGAGTATCCTCCCAAAGGAGAGTATCAGCCCTTAGGCTAAACTCCAAAGGAGATTTCCTTTAGGGAGCGTAAGTGGAAATAACCTCATTTCCATAGTTTATTATTTTTGTTTTAGTTGAATATATTAACAATTTTTGTTGTTAATTGTCCTTTTTTAGGCCAGGAAGCTTTGTACTGTTTTGCTTAAGTTTCAAAATTTGTAAATAAAAAACTGGGGGCAAAACTGGCGGCAAAACAGGGGGAACATCCAACACCCAAAAAATTACTTTTTATTATAATATATATTGTTGCCTTGGTTTTTAGATTAATATATTCATATAAAATAAATATTAGAGATTTTGTATAAGATTTTGGCCCATCTTATGTAAATTAAAAAAAGGAACTGACTCAGTTTGCTACATTTAAATTAAAACGAAATTTAAAACATTGAATGTCACTGTAGCTGTATTTTTCACCAACTTCAGGCCGCGTAATAATATTATTTCAAAATACAATGGGCATTTCCGTGATTATTTTTTATTTTTATATAATTATTCTGCGCGGCGGTTGTCGCGACCGCTCTTTCGCTTCTGCAGTGCCGTTAAATTTAGCATTGATATATATTTATAAGAATGCAGCAGAAAAAGAAAGTGATTTTGTCGTGGACGTAAACTTAGTCAGAAATAATGTGGCTTAGTCTGACACAGACATATTTGGTTTATATAAAATTAATAGTTGCTAACTGAATAAAAATATAGACAATATGATAGTGATTTTTTAGACATTGAACTAAATACCCAACAAAGTTGTGGTTTTTTTATGATCCAATCTCCAATGCAATCGAAATTGAGAAAATCATGCTCTTGGCAATCTTTAACAATCGTTAAATTTCCATCTTTAAAAATTCATAGTTGTTTCTTACACAAATAATCGTAACTTTCTAATTTAAAGACGACTTCGAGATTGTCAAAGATTGCTACGAATAGGATTTCTCAATTGTTATTGCAATTATGATAAATCAAAAGTTTGTTTTAAAAAGTAGCAAAAGTAAATTTAACCAGTCAAATAAACAATTTTTCTGTTTAGAGTACATCAACTGTGGTGAAAAAACGGTTTCCCACCTTGGATCATATGGAAGATGCTGGTATTATTTATGTATTTATAGAAAATTATAATAATTTCAGTTTATCCTGTATTTTTCTGGTAGTTTCAGGTTTAAAATGTTTTTTATGTGGTAATTTGTGATTTTCCGGAGTCCAGAGCGTTTCTCGTGGTGTTTTAAATCATAAAAGTCTATCTATATGCGTTTTTTATGTTGCAGTAAAACTATAGTAGATTTATAGGGTAGTGCATTTAATTTCGGCACTTTTCCCAATTGGGCATTTTTGATTTTGGACTATATCTTTGGTAATCCTGGACGGAATACGACGTTTGATAGCTCAAATGAGAGCTAATTATATGTAGATGACTGCCATGAGCTTTTTACTTGTTATGTTATGATATTTTCATGTGAAATTATGTGATTTATAAAAAATAAATTTGTTACTCGTTTTTAAAACATGGGCATTTCATGGTTACGAAATAAATTGGTTTAAAAATTAAACTGTCCTGGTAAAATTTAGTTTATTTTCCGAATTTTTAGTCCCCGTGGTTCTACGTTGCGTCTGTAGTTAGCAATCGTTATAAAATAAAATAGTGTAATTTTGGCACTCATATGCTGTAGGTAAAAACGGATTGAATTAAGTGTTCGGGTGTTAAACTGTAGTTGTAAATAGTTAAAAGACAACGTTGAAATGTGTAGGGGTCATTGCACTGCACTTAAACTCGATTAAGGGAGTACTTTTAAAAAGTGCCGAAATTAAATGCACTTTTTTCCCAAATTTTGCTCATTTTTATACCATGTGGCATTTTAGCTGTAACTTTTTGCCAGTTACACGTTGAACAACAAGTAGAAGCTTAAATTAAAGAAAACTGTCTGAAGATAATGATAGGCTTTTAAATTTTTGAAAATGATAATTTTTTTACTGAGAAACAATCGATTGTTTGTAAAGTGCCGAAATTAAATGCACACATTTAATTTCGGCAATTTTCCATTTTTTTATAAACTGATTTAATTAAGTAAAAAAATTATTTTTGTACAGTGAAACTTTTGTGACGCAACGCAGTATCGTGAAAGCTTCAAAATGAGCTATCAAACATGAAAATCGGGCCATACAGTAAAAAGTTACATCGGAAAAACAAAAAAGTGCCGAAATTAAATGCACTACCCTAAACTAGGCTTGCAAAATGTTCTAAGAATGGAAAAGAAAAAAAGGGCGATTTCATTCCGCGCGTATGTTTAGACAGAAATGATGTAGACTAGTCTGAGGTGGACATATTTGGACTATAAAAAATGTGCATCTGGTTTCTGTAGTTGCTCACTAAATAAAGAAAATAGACCATAAATCATAATGATTTTTTTAAAAAACATGTGCCTAGGGAAAATCGACATTTTTTCTTTCTCTATTTTTAAGAGATTTTTTTATTTTTACCACCTTTTTTAATTGAACCTTAAAAAATTACTTTATAAACTTAAGTCACCTGTGTAATGACATAAGTTTCTAGTAATTCCGTTGCCGAGATAAACTCTTTTAAAAGTTTAATATTACTGCTATAGCACGCGTTTAAAGAGTTTGTGTGAAAAAAAACAACCGAAATTCTTTAGAATTTGAATCTATAGCCTCATGTCTAAGTCTATTCTACTCTTAAGTTGTTGCAGCAATACAAACAAAGTTTAGTAAATCTGGAAAGTTCAACTATGTTTTTGTTTCATATAAACGCAATAAATTAACACTCAAATTATTTTTTCAATATGAAATGTAAAATAAAAAAATAATAATAAATATGGTTAATTTCAATGCATAAAAAACGCAGTATATCAATGCCCGTTTACATTTTGTGTGCGGCAACCAATTTTCATTTCAAAATTTTTTTATATTGACTAGTTCTGAATAAAGGTTTTTTAGTATATGAAAGAGGGTACAATACAGCTAGCGCCAATCATATGTAGGGAGGAAATTGGGAAACAGCGAGCGACTAGTACATTTTACGATTTGAAATGTTTCAAATATTTATTGGTTTAATATCTCGACTTCTTCCCTTCAAAATTTCTTAAATATTTCTTAATATTACAAAACAAAAACATTTTTTGAGGATTTTTAGTTTTTGGCGCTTCGTAGATACGGCGCCGCTGGCGCGCTTGTTTTCCACATTTTTAATGTTTCAATTACAAAAAATGTTTTATTTAAAAGTTTAGAATGGACTTTCTAAATTTAATTTTTAAATTTTAAATAATTTTACAATTAAAACATTAAGAAAACCCCATGTAGGTTGAAAATTAGTTTCAAAGCACCAATGCTTTGCTAATTCAAAATCATTGTTTACGGTTATTTACTTGCTTCTGTATGTTCCTGTCGTTTGACAAAATAAATAATAATAAAAAAAAAATAATAATAATAAAAAATACTATTTTAGTGATGTTTTCTAACTATTGTGATGTTTAATCAAAAAAAAAACCAAAACTTATTTAGTACAAACTGATATATTAAAGCCCCTTAACCTAGTGAAAATATCATCGTGTAGCAATTTTAATTAAGCATAGGTTTAAACTAAAAAAAACTAAGAAAACTACGATTTTTTCAAATTTTATTTTTTTCTTTTTGTACCCTTTCTTGTACAGTAAAAGACGCTTATTCAGAACTAGTCTATTTTCTAAGTTTAATTTGTGCATCACTTCGGATTTGTGCCTGTATCATTGCCGGGTTTACTCGGTGACACCATTAAATTAAGCTTAAGTATTGTGAATAACAAGAATAATAATGAGAAGTTTAATAATAATTACAAAAAAAAATATAAATAACATTTTAATTTTGAATTTAGGTCATTACGGGTGGCTTGTTACCGAACGTTTTTTTTTTTAATAATATTAAAAATTGTAATTAATTTTTTCTTAGAGAATCGGCTATAGGAATAATATCAATATATAGAAAGAAGAGAATCAAAAAAAGAAGATAATAACGATAAAAATTTTTTTAAAGTTTATTATCAAAAGGTTTAATTTTTGGCCAGGTTTGCTGACAACTGACGAAAAGCAGGAATTAGAAGGCATTAATTCGCCACATGGAATCTGGTTTCTTCCATTTAATTGGTTTTGCCATCTTATTGTAAAAGCTCGGCAGGAAAGTCTAATAGCGGATGATAATATTATGAGGCTTTTAATCGAGGTAAATTTATTTTATAGAATTTTCTTGAACGATTACTTTTAAGGCTAATTTGTAGATCAAAATATATGAATGAATCATATCTGTGAAAAATTAAGAACAAAAATTATTAAAAACGAAATGCCAAAAAAAGTTAGCATTAAAGGCCATATCTAAAAAAGCAACCATGTAACACTTTTCGTTATGGAGTTTGAAAGTTCCAGAGAAAAACTGAATCTAATAGTAACTTATTAAAAAATCTGGCAGGCAGCATCATGGATCTACTCTGAATGTTCCGACAGACTATCAATTGGAAGGGTTTTAACAACTCTTGCTTTTAAAATTTTAATGGGTTTATATGCCGGATCTGGAAAAAACCAAGCAGCTGCCCGTCCAAAAACTAAATCTGACCTATAAAAATCTATAAATCTGATAATAAACAACGAAAGCATAAATTAACACTTCTTGTAATGAATTTTAAGACATTTAGTAATATTCATATGCAGAAAAGTAAAAAATGGGTATTTTTCCGACAACTATTGTTTTGTCTTTATTTTGGTTTAGTTTACTTTTAAATTTCCTAATTATGTTAAAAATATCTCAATCTTTGGTATTTTAGGCCATGATAGAATTCAAAGGAGGGCTTGGTATGATGTTCAGTTACGACTGGATAAGCATTCCATTAGTATACACTCAGGTACAACAAATGAGTCAGCCAAAATGAAACACAAACATTTTAGCAATTATATATATATATATATATATATATATATATATATATATATATATATATATATATATATATATATATATATATATATATATATATATATATACTAGCCTTGAAAAATGCTCTAATAATAGAGCAGGAAAAAGGGGCGATTTTTCCCCGGGCGTATGTTTAGACAGAAAAGATGTGGACTAGTCTGAGATGGAGATTATGTGAACTATAGAAAGTTTGCATTTGGTTTGGCCAGCTGCTCACTAAATAAAAATTTCTACCATATGATAATGATTTGTTTATACATTGATCTAATCACACAGCACTGTTGCATTTTTTTTAGTTTGATGAAATGTCAATTGAAAAAATCATACTCACAGCAATCTTTGACAAGCGCGAAATCGCCACTTTTTCAAATTTATAGTTGTTTCTTATACATACAAATATAACCTTCAAATTGAAAAAGTGGCGATTTCGCGCTAGTCAAAGATTGCTGTGAGTATGATTTTTTCAATTGACATTTCATCAAACTAAAAAAAATGCAACAGTGCTGTGTGATTAGATCAATGTATAAACAAATCATTATCATATGGTAGAAATTTTTATTTAGTGAGCAGCTGGCCAAACCAAATGCAAACTTTCTATAGTCCACATAATCTCCATCTCAGACTAGTCCACATCTTTTCTGTCTAAACATACGCCCGGGGAAAAATCGCCCTTTTTCCTGCTCTATTCTTAGAGCATTTTTCAAGGCTAGTCTACCACTTTTTTTGAATTAAATTAAATTAAAAAATAGCCTAATAAACTATAGTTTTAAGTGCGCAATGACATATGTTTATAATAATTCCGGTGCCGAGATATATTTTTTAAATAAAAAATAATTAGAAGAAGAAGATAAATTTAAATTACAAAATTTACCCACGTTGTTTAATTATATTGCTAATCCATGATATTGACATTTAACATAACATTTAACATGATATTTAATTATATTGCTTAATCCATGATAATTGCTAAATTTGGAAATCCAGCCGCACGAGCGGGAAAAAATTTGAAAACCAATTTATTGTTGAGCGGTCGTCAAAATATAGATTATTTCTAAAGAGTCTAATTTGCTCACGCGGTCGGTTTTTCATGCGATCGTTACTTTATTGAATTTTACGTCTTAAATAATATAATAGCAATAGTAATAAACAATAATAGTAATAGTAATATCAATAATTATTTTGATGTTTCAGAAATCCAAAGTCCTATATATGAAAATTATAAAGTAAATAAAAATAATAGTAGTAGTAGCAAAAATATATAATATACCGAAAAATGTGCAACTCCTATATAAAAAAAGTACAGAACAGGTGGCCTTTATAATGAGCCTCTCCATTTAAATGACACTCTCCACTATAATGGCATAGTAGCCATTTTAATTCGGCGAGTTAAAATGGAGAGGAAGCTATTATAATAGCCATTTATTGACTTAATTTCACTTCATATATACTCACAAGTCTAATACTATCCGGGCCGCACGAGTTTCTGCGTGTTGGACAGTATTAAACCAACACGGGGAAACTCGTGCGGCCCGGACAGTATTAGACTTGTGAGTATATATGAAGTGAAATTAAGTCAATAAATGGCTATTATAATAGCTTCCTCTCTATTTTAACTCGCCGAATTAAAATGGCTACTATGCCATTATAGTGGAGAGTGTCATTTAAATGGAGAGGCTCATTATAAAGGCCACCTTTTCTGTACTTTTTTATATAGGAGTTGCACATTTTTCGGTATATTATATATTTTTGTTACTACTACTATTATTTTTCATTTATTATTTTACATTTTTAATATTATTTATTACTATTATTATTTTTGGTCAGATTTTTAAAAAGATAAGATAATTTTGTTAAAGATATTAATTTAAATTAAATAAAAGATATTTAGAAAATAGACGTTCACTTATAAAAATCTAAGTAGAAATGAGAAGGCAGAGGATGGCCCATTGGGCCCACTCGTCTAGTTATAATACTTGCAATCCAAATGCGAAAAATAAGCTACATTACAGTTTTATGTACCATCACATTATCATCTTGGTGACACACAATAATGAGCCACCGTTATATTTTCTAGTTGGAACTAAAAAAATGTAGATCAAGGACGAAGTACATTTTTTATTATTTACTTTTAATCTTTTGTTTTTAATTTCGTTCAACATTGGTAAAATGTCCTAGGGTTAGTTTTTAATTTATTTTGCATGTTGCAATTTTGTTATACTTACTCTAATAATAGCTTAAAACTTTGGTAGAGAATCAAAAAACTTTGCAAATATAAAACTCTTATTTTTTGTTTAAAAATTGTTTAAAATTGTTTTAAAAATTTCTGTTAAATTATTTGATTTGTCATACGATTAAATAATTACAAAACAATTTTCAAATTGTAATAATACATAGGATATATTATCAAATATTTTATATTTTAGGTTGTAACCATAGTGGTGTATACTTTTTTTGCCTCGACTTTGGTGGCCAGACAATATTTGTATCATATACCTAATGCGTCTTATAAAGAATCAAACGATGTCAATTTGTTCCTTCCTACGTTTACTTTGTTCCAGTTTTTCTTTTATTTCGGTTGGCTCAAAGTTTGTTTATATTTTTTTGTTTTTAATATCATTATTTCCCCGCCAAAAGTTATAGATTTAGTCGAAATGTAATAAACTTTAACAAAAATCGTTGTTTCTTTAATTTTACAACCTAAATTCATAAAAAAAATACTTGAAATTAAATTAAATTTTAAAAGTATTTTTGGAAATATGCATATTTTAATTAATTCTGATTGTCAATTTTAAGCTAACAAATTATCAACCTAAAAAAATAATTAGCATTACAAAATTGTTGGTTTTTAAACATAGTCATATCAAACAAGCTAATATATAAATTTAGGTTGCGGAGGAAATGATTTGCCCGTACGGAGAAGATGATGATGATTTTGAACTAAATTGTATAAGTTATTTAACTTCAGTACTTTTTCATAAATTTACAAAACAAAATAAAAAGTTATAGTTATTTGTGTTTTATTCAATTGTAATGAATATTAATTAATAGCTCTAATTAATGATTGTGATACTTAAATTTTTAATATCTTAATTATTTTTTCATATTTTTTTGCGTTTTGCAAAACTTAATAGGTTTTTAGCTGCTTTTTGTTATCAATTTCAGGGAGTCATGAATCCTTTTGAAGATGGAAATGAATGGGTAGTTTTAAAAAATATTGAGTTTTGCTTATTAGGTCATACAACTACAGTGCAGTGTATAGGTACTTCTTCTGTATGTTCCTATCTTAGGACGAAAATAAATAAATAAATAAATAAATAATAATAATAATAATAATAATAATTAATAAAAATAATAATAATAATAATAATAATAATAATAATAATAATAATAATTATAATAATAATAATAATAATAATAATAATCATAGTAATCATATAATAATAATAATAATAATAATAATAATAATAATAATAATAATAATAATAATAATAATAATAATAATAATAATAATAATAATAATAATAATAATAATAATAATAATAATAATAATAATAATAATAATAATAATAATAATAATAATAATAATAATAATAATAATAATAATAAACCTAATTCTTGATTTTGCAAAAAACATTACAAAACTGAGAACTTAAAGGGTATTCCTACATTCTTCAGTTAACAATAAGGTGTGTGAGCAGGTGGAAGTGAATGTGTAATTTCTGTTTAAAGCTTAAATTTCTGGTTAAAAACCAAATTATAAAGCTCGTATTTAAAATTTAAAAATGGGGTCATATCTAGATGTGAACCCTTATTAAATATAATATATTATTTTGAATTAAAGTTTTTTATAGGCACCTTGCACTGGAACTCGGTTTATATATGAAGTATGCAATATACATAGGTGTCACTATAATGAATAATTACCGTATCTCCTAATTATCTTTCGTAGTATGCAGATCAACCGATCGAAAGCGCGCGAAATTTTAGTTGATCCGTGGGATCAACCGATCGGTTGATGTGCATACTACAAAAGATAAGTAGGAGATAGGTAATTATCCATTATGGTGACGCTTATGTATATTGCATACTTCATGTATAAACCGAGTTCCAGTGCAAGGTGCCTATAAGTTTTAGAAAAGTTTTAGGGATTATTGATCGAAATATCCAAGTTGGCTATATGACTGTGGATGAGCTTCACAGAAAACATCCGCCTTTGAGTAAAGACCAATTCTTCAACGAAGAAGCAATGGATCTTCCATACACTAAGGAAGCAGCCAAGTTTAGAACCGTACCTTTTCTTGGTTCTACTGCATCCGTTCTGTAAGAATTTTTTTAAAAAAAGATAGTTGATGAGGTAATTTGAAACTTATTTATTGGTTCGCAGTTATTAGTTTTTATTTGCAATATCTTGTTTAGGCTTGAAATCAATGTCTACTTTTCAAGCGTTCTAAACTTGTGTGATTAATAGTTATCACTGAATTAGTCACACGAGAGTTGTTATACTGTGGAAAACTTTTTATAGAGGCTAATTATAGATTTTTGATCAAGTCAAACAAAAACAAGTATTTATATATAGCCTTTTTCAATACAAAATACGGAATGCGATAAATGTAAAACAAATTTTTAATAATAAAAGTTTTAAAATTAAGGTTTAAAAAGTTTTTTTTATGTTTTAGTGTTTCGCCAAAAGATCAGTTATGGGAAAATGTGGAAATTAAAACAAATAAAAAAGATAGAAGTTTTTCGTGTGGAATAATTGATAGCAGCAATGTATGTGCTTTACGTGTTTGTATGGTACCCACAGCTACATATTGTGAGATGAGAAGATAATACAGTGGTACAGACACCACGGAAATTAGAATATTAAAAACAATAATATGCGGAGCACTGTTTCATATAAATGTTACAAACAATCGATAAATTTGCAAAAAAACATTTTAAAGAAACAAAATCCTATGCTAAAGCATTCATTTTTTTTGTTTTCCCACAATTTTTCCAAATATTTGACGCGTCTCTTATCTCTATATGGATTAGCGAAATCATGGGCTGCCCAGTAGTTAAAATATTTTTTTCTCCTAAAAATTAAATTCGGTTTTTTAATTAGAGCGTCAATGCATTTTAATCCTTGCGATTGTTATCTCTGCTTGGACGCGAAATATAGCGTCTTCACCACAGTAAATCAAGTCACATTTGGGTGCTGTTTTAAAATTAAAATGACTAACAGTCGCATGTATTTTATACGCATTGCGGACCATTCTGCCGTAGTAACGACGAAATATTGCGTTTCGCTGCTCAGTTTATATAAGGGATGGCGGCGGGAGCCGCGTGCGGACGCCGACGCGAAGTTAAACATTGAACTGTAAAAGCGGCTTGTTCCCTTTCCATATTTCAAACGCGCTTTTTGAGCTTAAAAATCTCAAAGGATTAAAACTGTTGGTCTTTTTGGGTGTAAACTGGTTTTTAACAAATGAAACATTATACGGAGAGGTTTATATCACACCAGTGGTGATATGCAATTTTTTTACTCCAATGGGATTTAATTTTACAGTTACCCTTTCCCATCCATGCTTTAAGCTAAAGTGATTACTGCGATGATACTGTAATTGTTAATGGCCATAAATCCTGCTGCAGCCACATAAAACTAATAGAAAAATTATTGTTCGCAGTAGTTCTGCAGTAGGTCGGTGTACTGACACACTATAAGACGCACAAACAATAGGTTAAAACAATATCTTTATTAAACCTTTAATTTTTATTTAGATTTAAAAATTGTAAGATAACAAAATATTTTTGCATACTTAAACGTACAGTAAACTAATTCGTGCTGTGATTTTTTTGGCTTTTTTTACTGCCGATTTGTGCCTTAAGTTATACTATATAAGTAGAAACACGTCACAATAACTTGGACCCTGTGATTTTGTTTGTTTTTTTTTTTCAATGTAATTTTTGTTTTATCATTTTTTTTTTATTTTTCAGGGTGACTTTAAAAACACGTGCGAATTTTCGTTACATTCATTAGTTTCCTGTTATATTAAGCATTTTTTCCATTTTTAGTTTAGTTTTACCTAACTTCATAAATTAATATAAAAACATCACTACAATTGGTGTTACCTTTTGTTAAAATGCTACACGTTTTATCTTCTTAGTCTGGTTTTAAGTTAATAAGTTTATAAAAACATTACTTTTTTGGTTAAGGTAAATAATCAATCACCGTCACTAAACAGCTTCAATGAAAACAACCAACACCGCAAAAAAGGAAACATACAAAGACCTTCCCTACCAATTATGAAATGGAACACAGGTTAAATTCTAAAAACTAAATTCTTCTGGCTAAAATTATGGGCGTGACCCCTCGCCGTCAGAAAGAAATCAAAGATTGAGCGTGCGAGAATAAAAATAATAAAAAAAAGTTTTCAGAGATGATGTAACCAATTATTATTAAGTTGCGTCAGGTGTTTCTCTCCACGTGATATTTTCTCAAAGAACGGGTGGTAACTTTACTACCCAGCTATTTTCACCCTAATAGTCTTTAGTTTTTTTTTAAAATTCTTATATAAGTATTTTACTCAGATTATAGTTTATACCAAAACACGGTAAAAATAGAAAAGTAAAAAAAAAGTTACTTCAAGTTTATTTAAAACCGTTACAATTTTTAAAATCTTGTAAAAAACCTTACTTCAGGCATTCTTTGTGAATTTTTTAGGCGTGTTTTCACAAACAAAACAACATAATATGTCAAAAAAATTTTAGCCAAAAAACCTATTTTGTTATAAGTTCTAATTTTTAAAGATTTGTTAAATCTGCAAATATAATTGGAATATATAACGAAAAATGTGTCACCATAAATTTAATTCCTGTCCCTGCATTACTTTGACACAAATTTGACCATACGCGAGGTACTATACATTTGTGTCATAGGGATTTACGTTTCCAGGATTTATTTTCTCTGATACTTAGCAAAAACAAGCAAACAATCTGAAATGGTGTTTAATCTTTAAAATCTCGATAGTTTTAAACAGATCCATTAATGATTCAATGTAGCTTAAAGTTTTTGTTATGCGTATACCCATATGACCCCACACTTCAACTAAAAAAATTATGATAACATGTAACATTTTTGGCATGCATTCTTGACATGAATGATTGGTTTTAACTGACACCTAGACATCTTGCAAAAGCCTAATACAACAACTACAAAGATGCTTAATCAACATTATTAAACCAATAATTATTGATGGATTTTCAAAAATAATTTATCAATTAATGAAATTATTTTCTATTTTTGTGGATAGAATAATAGGAAAAGAATCTCCAACCAGACAAATGAAAAGAAGAAGTCTGTTGTTAAAATTGTATCGTGGCAACTCAGTAAAGTATTTTAATTTTATTTTTTTATTTACTTTGCACAAGTTTAGATAAAATAACAAAAAACATAAAGTTTAGTAAGGAAAAGAGAAACAATATAAAATTCATTTACACTAGTAGAAATAAACTATATAATAAAAAAACATTTTAGAGTTACAAATAAAAACGTGGCTGATAAAAATGTTTTTTGTGACACAAGTTTCTAGACTAAGTTTCTTGCTTTAGTTTAAACCCTTAGAAAAACAGTTATGAAAGTATGAAATATTGTCAACATTAAGGTAAAAACAAAAAAAATTACAAAAACTAACGAACATTTTTGTTTAAATACGCTTGGTTAATGCTAAGCCACTGCATGGCGTTCCCATGAGAGCAGTCATGCACTGCTATTTTTATTACTGCTAAATAACTAAATGAATTTTTTAGTGAATTTGCACATTTTCACCTATTATTTTTTTAATAAAAATAATTTTTGAGCCTGTTTTTTCATAGAGTTACTGCAATATCCTACTTAAGGTTATTTGTGTATGTTTCTAGTATATTCTCTTCATCTTATAGTTTCTCATTTATCTTTAAAGTTTTATTTGTGAATTCAACATGAATATTTTATTTGTTGTAAAATAAAATTTTGTTTACAATTAATTTTAATCTATGGTTTTCATAAGCCCAGTATTACAGAATTTAAGATTTAGACCCGGTCACCTGGCAATACTCAGTTCAAACCAATTTGGAGAAAAAATTCAAAATCAATGATCTATTGATTCGGTCTGCAGGTTTTGACATTAGCCATATAATGGGTTCCAAAAGGTGTCCGTCATATAAAACCGATATTAGCACTAAATAATTTTACGTCAATATTTTAGGGAACAGTGAATGTTTGGTTTTTAAGAATAGTGAATTATTTAAGCGTATTTTTAGCAACGTGCCATCGGACACCTCCTGTACAAGTAACACACTAAGAAGAAACTCAAGTGGAAAAATAAACCAGGCCTATGAATCTCCATATCAAAATGATCATCGTAGAAACGATTCATTGATAAGCACTCTATTCCAGTAATTTTTTAGACTTAGTAATGGCAATTTTAAACCGAAATTTTTCATTTAAAGGTACAATTCTTAATATGATCGGCTTCGTGATTAGTGAGTTTTCACCAATTAAACTTTTTTTTTTAATTTCCATGCATAAATTTTTATGCATCGAATGATTTTTTATAAATTTTTACTCATGAATTGCATGCATGCATGAATTTTCTTGCATACAATGATTTTTACTGTTTTCTTATTAAAAACGATCTAATAAAGCATTCTCAACTACTTTATTAAGCAGATAATTTGTCACAAAGTTATAAAGACAAAAAAAAAGAAATATGTTAAAAAAAAGTTTAACCCCTTTCCGTTTTTATCATTATAACTTTAAAAATAACTAACAAATTTTATTATTTTTATATGCTTTAAAAACGACAATTTTAAGGCTACAAGTAGCCCGTGTCAGCCATACGGCTGACAAATAATTTTTCCTGCATTTTTTATATTCATTTACTTTTTTTTTCAAAATTCAACCCTTCTATGTCATTCCCGTGACTGTAAGCTTTACATTGATACCTCAGTTACCCACTCTAATTTTAGTTGGGGAGAAGGGTCTTTCCTTCTTTTGGTGAAAATATGTTGTGCAGCATAAAGATGTCCATGTTATTTTTTTACTAATTTCAACCCCCTTATGATGCTCCCTGAACTATATGGTTTACCCATAATATCTGATTTACCCCCCCCATTTTTTTGTGATTGGGGAAAAAGGTCTTTCCCTCTTTGGTAAAAATATGTTGTCCAGTATAAAGATGTCCATGTTATTTTTTTTAAAATTTCAACCCATTTATGACAATTTCCAGACTGTAAGTTTTGCAATGATACCTCATTTAGCCCAATCCGTTTTGTGGTTGGGAAAAAGGCCCCCCCCTTTGGTCAAAATGCGTTGTCCAGCAAAAATCTTCTTGTTATTTATTTTTTGAAACATTAACCCTTTTATGACATTTCTTGAAACTTAAGCTTTGCAATGATATATTATTTAGCCCAATCCTTTTTGGGGTTAAGGAGAAAGGTCATTCCTCCTTTTAGTAAAAAACGTTGTCCAGCATAAAGATGTCCATTTTCATTTTTCCAAAAACATGATATTCTGGTTTGACATTGGCGAATTACCCTCACCAATAAGTTTGAGCCAATTTGAAGATAACAATTTTCAACTTTCAAAGTCCATAGGGCCCTGTTTTTGTGAAAAAGTGTTGTCCAACCAAAATATGTCCATGCTTTTTTTTAATTTCAACCTCTTTATGACATTCTCCGGACCGTAAGCTTTGCAATGATATCTCATTTAGCCCAATTCCTTTAGTGGTTGGTGAGCAAGGTAATTCCCTTCTTTAATGAAAAAACGTTGTCCAGTATAAAGATGTCCATGTTTATTTTTCCAAAAATCATGATATTCTGGCTTTACATTGCCTAATTACTCTTTCAAATAAGTTTGAGCCAATTCTGAGTCAAAAAATTTTTTAAGTTCCAAAATCCATAGGGTCCCCCCTTTGGTGAAAACGCGTTGTCCAGTATAAAGATGTCCATGTAAGTTGTTTCAAAATTTCAACCCCATTACGACATTCCCTGGGGTATAAGCTTTCTAACGATACCTCATTCACTTTAATCCGTTGGGTGGTTAGGGAGGAGTTAGGGAACACACAGACAGACACACACACACACACACACACACACACACACACACACACACACACACAGACATTACGTCTATTTATATATAGATTTAAAACATATTTAATTGTGTGTTAATTTGAATTATAAATTGAGTTTTTGGTAAAAAAAAACCGTGAGGGGTCAAGCGAAAAATCGTAAATTTGAAGTAAGCTCCGGAAGTAAAATTATTAGTTTTGATATAAAAAAGACCAAAACAGACATTTTTGGTAAAAAAAATCAAATTATGTTTTTGTTTATTTGATGAAAAATCGCAAAAATTTATTAACCAGGGTTCAAACTAAAAAAAATGCACAGAAACTCAGTTTACTACTAACCCCCATCACACCCGCTACTCGCTCAGATGCGGTAAAAATTATTTTCTGTTTTTTTTTTAGCGATAGGGTAGTGCATTTAATTTCGGCACTTTTTCGTTTTTCCAATGTTACTTTTCACTGTATGGCCCGATTTTCATGTTTAATAGCTCATTTTAAAGCTTTCACAATACTGCGTTACGTCATAAAAGTTTCACTGTACGAAAGTTGTTTTTTTACTTAATTAAATGAGTTTTTAAAAAAACGGAAAATTTAAAACAATCGATTGTTTCTCAATCAAAAAAATCATCATTTTCAAAAATTTAAAAACCTATCATTATCTCCAGACAGTTTTCTTTAATTTAAGCTTCTACTTGTTGTTCAACGTGCTGCTCGTTGTTGCTTGTTGTTGTTGTTGTTGTTGTACTGGCAAAAAGTTATAGCTAAAATGCCAAATGGTATTAAATGAGCAAAATTTGGGAAAAAAGTGCATTTAATTTCGGCACTTTTCAAAAGTACTCCCTTAATCGAGTTTAAGTGCAGTGCTATGACCCCTACACATTTTAACGTTGTCTATTAGCTATTTACAACTACAATTTAACACCCGACCACTTAATTCAACCCGTTTTTACCTACAGCAATATGTGTGCCGAAATTACACGATTTTATTTTATAACGATTGCTCAACACAGACGCAACGTAGAACCATGGGGACTAAAAATTCTGAAAATAAACTAAATTTTACCAGGAAAATTTAATTTTTAAACCAATTTATTGCGTAATTATGAAATGCCCCTATTCTAAAAACGAGTAAAAAATTTATTTTTTATAAATCACACAATTTCACATGAAAATATCACAACATAACAAATAAAATGCTCACGATTGTCATCTACATATAATTAGCTCTCATTTGAGCTATTAAACGTCGTATTCCGTCCAGGATTACCAAAGATATAGTCTAAAATCAAAAATTCCCAATTGGCAAAAGTGCCTAAATTAAATGCACTACCCTACTGGGAAAATTTTGACAAAAAAAATTTTGTTTGAGGTTTTATAACTTTTGAACGCGCCGCGATCAATATGCAAATATCTCGCGTTAAGGTCCTTGTACTTTTGGCTACCTCCTAAAAATATTTTTTTTCAAAAATTTTGGGGGAGTTAGCCCCAAAACCCCCTAAATTTAGGGGCAATTTTTTCAGCCAAATTTTTAACTTTTTACTATATGGATCCTAACGTCTGAAACTTTTTGTGCAGATTGTCCATACCCCCTGAGCTCAAAAATATATAATTCGTTAGGCGTAACCTACCTGGGTCGGGTACCCCTAGAGGTTAAAGGGGCTCAATTTTACGATTTTTGCTAAAATTCTTTGTATGGGGGTAGCAAGTGCATATTTTGGCATCATGCTCAAAAACTGTTTGAGCCACAAGTTTGATTTAAAAATGTTTTAAAATTTTTGGGGGTACATTGTGGGTTGTAAAATAGGTAACCATTTGGTGAATCGAGTTAAAAATAATTTTTTTGAGATCAGCGTGTCGAAAGAAACAAGACGATATTACAATAAATATATAAAACTGACCCCCTAAAAATTTTTGGAGGTATATTATGGCTTGTAAAAATGTTCACCATTGGATGAATTGCGTTAAAATTAATTTTTTAACATCAGCGTGTCGAGAGCTTTGATATGAGTACAAATATGACGGTATTATTATAAATATATAAAAATGACCCCCTAAAAATTTTTGGGGTACATTGTGGGTTGAAAAAATGGTAACCATTGGGTAAATCGAGTTAAAAAAAATTTTTTTTAAATCAGCGTGTCGAGAGCTTTGATATGAGTACAATACAAACATGACGGTATTATAATAAAATCACCTCTTGAGAATTTTAAGGGGTACATTGATGAGTGCAAAAGTAGGTAACCACTAAACAATATTTAATAAACTAGATATTTTTAAAATCAGTGCGTCGAGAGCTTTCATATGGGTATAAACACCTCACTTAAAATAAAAAAATGAGAAAATTACCATTTTTCAAATTGGGGGTATTTGGGGGTATGTAACCGTATTTGGGGGTATGTAACCGAGTAACCATAAAAATTTTTTACCTAAAATTAAAATTTTTGAAATCAGCAACTCCAGCAGTACGTAACTGAACGAAAAGCAGAGACATGTATTGCTGCACGAGGTAATGCATTTCCATAATTTGGCACGGAGCCAGATGGGCGTGCAGAGGAAGAAAGCTTGGCACCGAATCCAGGAATCGGAGGAAGACCTACGCTTGTAGTCAGAGGAAATTCCTGAGTATGGGCGGAATGTCCCGGAAGGCTTCCTGTCTCTTGAAAGGCGATGGAGAACTGTTTCCGGAAGCCGGCGCGATTTCGATTGCGATTGGGTAGAAACTGGTAGAGAGGTGGGATCCGATGCTCCACGAGAATGTTCTATGCGATATGGGATAATATCCCAGGGAACCGACTCTCCGGGCGACTCCGAACGCTGGGGGGGTGCGGAGTCGTTCGATAACCCGGTCCCAAGACAAAACGTCCCTTTCGGTCCGCTGGGTCCCGAGTCCGGACCCGAAAGCCCGTACCGATACTGAGGAAGGGCGGACCGAAGGAACACGCTGGGGGGCGGTCGAAACGGCCGGTTCGTTTTCGCGCGGGCTCGGAGATTCTATTTCGTGAAATGAACTGCCCCTCGGACCAACCCGTTACGTCGGTGACCAGGCCTTCCGGAACGCGGGACCTGCAGATGTGTGCGCAGAAATTCCACGTTTTTCACAAAAGGAGGAACGGCTTGCACGAATCTTGCCGTGTGCCGACTTCGAAGATTCGCTTATCAGCTCTTTAACAGCTGCGGAACCGAACGGGGTGCCACCTGAAATAAAACCCGTATACAGCCTCAATCTTTTAGGCCTACATACTTCACACTGGAGTGAAAAGTGATAAGTGATAACACGTTTACACCGTAGCAACAAGTGACGATGTATCGGTGAAGTTGTGCGCCAAACGCGTTGTCACTTGCCAGTTACCCTGCTTTAAACAAAAAGCGTCATTTTAGTTGAAATTGCACCTATGCGTATTGTAAAAGATTGCTTTTTGATTTGAATAAAATAACAAAAAGAAGATTCTTGTTTCTGAAGGAAAAATCGATAGAAGCTGAAAAGCCCCGCGTTCCCACACTGAAGGTGGCAATGCCACCGGTGGCATTGCCACCGCGCGGTGGCAGTGTCCAACGTTAAACATATGACGTGTTAACACTGAGGTGGCAATGCCACCGCTGTTGTGTTCGATCCACAACAGCGTCATTGGTGGCAGCTCTCTCAAGAACAAAAACGCATGGGAACGCGCGCATTGTTAAAAAAATCAATGAAAATATTACGGTTTGTACATAAAGGATTTCTTTGTATAAGCAAAACCGGCAAACAATATTGCGGTGTAAATAGAAAAACGCGTGAAAACGCCTAAATTGCATAAATAAAAAAAATATATAGCAAAAACCGTGTTTAGCAAAACAAACAAAACCAAAATGATTTTTTATAAAAATTTTTTTTTAGTTTTTACGAATTTTAAACACACGTACATACATAGCATGGAAAAGTGCTTGAATATGAATTTGCAATTTTTTATGCATTAATAAAAGATTTGCAAATTTTTCTGCTGCACAGTTTCTAATATAATTTATTGCGCAGCTTTAGGTTAAAAGAATAAACAATCTAAAAAAAGGATTAATAAAAAAATCTAAAAACAAAATCGCTTACCTATATTAATTTAAAAGAAAACTTTTAAGTTCGTTAATGTTTCTTCGACCACCTTTTAGAATCTAAAAATATGGCTACTGATTCGGATGGACTTCTTATTAAATTTAGAACCGTGTGGCGGTCTATGGACAAGCGAGAAAAAAACATACATGGACAACAGAGTTAACCAGGCAAACAGCTGGGGAAATAATGAAAAAGAGTAAAAGTAAAAAAAGAGTAAAAATTAATATTTTTCTTAGCTCAACACGCGAACAAATGCTCTTTAGCGGTGGCAATGCCACCCAGTGTAAACCTAGAGGCGGCAATGCCACCGGTGGGTTTTGACCGGTGGCGGTGCAATTCCCACCGGTGGTATTGCCACCTCAGTGTGAACCGAGCTTTAGTTTTTGGTTAGTTGCATTGCGGTAAATAATATTGCTCAGCAATAACTGTTACCAAAAATATATGATATAATGAAAAATGTGTAACTCCTGTGTAAAAATAATGACAGCGTATGGTATTATGTCATACTTGCAGAATAGGCCATTATAAAAAGAAACTTCTGAGATAATAAAAGCTTGTAAAGGTGAACGGAATAAAAACAAACACCAAAAATGCTCAAAAAATTCCTAAGCGAAATATTTTTTAACTAAAAATATACAAAAGGGTAAACTATAATCTTAGAATTGAATTCATCATAGAACAAATTGAATAATCATTCATTAATTTATTAACAAAAGTAAATATCCTCTAATTTTACTCCTCATTTTACCGTAAAGTAACGTAGACGAACGACATATTATCCAGGCTCCAGGGAAAGTTGCGCGAATAAAAATGACAAATATGCTATTATAATAAGAATGCTGTTATAATTGCCTATTTTAAAACATGCTATTATAGTAGTGTATGAATGACTTAATTTTTTAATATGTATAATTGCAGATTTTTTGTTATATTATATTTTTTTGTCGTTAATATGTTATGTACGCATAAGGCATAAAGTGCGTATGTCATATAAAACAGAGAAATCAGAATTAGGTAAACAGTTTATTTTTGGAATGGAATATACGGAAACAAAAAGACGGTAATATATACATTTTTATATAACTTCACAATTAAGTGATTTGGATGTCACACTGCGACGATAAGAAAGTTGAGTTTGTTCTTTGGACTTAGTCCAAAGGACGGTTTTACGCTGTATTTGTCCTTGGGACAAAGTTCAAAGGACTTTTGTCCTTTGGACTTTGTCTAAAGAACGTTTTGTCATAAGTGTGAACCAGCCTTTAGTAAACATTTCATTGATAAGCTTCGCTTAAAAAACATTTCTTTTTTTTTTGAAAAATGAAAATCAATAATCAGTATCAGTATATACACATAAATAACCAAAAAGTAATAAAAAAATCAATTTTTTTAATTTTATGTACCTGGTTTCGCCATATCGCAAACTAATTGTTCCATACGTCTGCAGTTGATTTGCTCATACCGGATGGCTTCTAAGCACTTGAATTTTGTTTCTCGCTCAACACTGAATCCGGGAATACTATCACTAAAAAAGAAAAATTTACATTTAAATTTACATTATAAAGTTTTAAAATTTTTTTAAAACTTTTTAAATTTAATTTTTGTCATATCAAAAACATTCTGGGCAGCTATCTTGGAATAAAAATTAAAATGCTTAAAGCAAAAGATACTTACAAATTTTTTCCATTAAAAATTTTGTTGATGGACATTACAAAATTGTTATACACAAAAATGTTTTAGTTAAAGTGGGCATCAGAATATTCTGCAGCAAGAACAGTTTTCAGGATAATGCGAATGCAATAATAGACGGAATTTTGACAAAAAAACTGGTGATTGTGCAGATTGAGTGTGACACAATACAAGGTTTGTATTTTTATAAACAATCGTAATAAGTGATTGTTGTTCGGATTTAAGACGCGAGACGTTATATAAAGATGAATTATATCAGGGTGAAAACAGCAGGGTAGTGAAGTAACCACTCGTTCTTCGAGAAAATATCACGTGCAGAAAAACACCTGACTAAACTTAATAATTAGTTACATCATCCCTGCTAACGTTTTTTAATTATTTTTATTCTCGCGCGTTTATTATTCTTTTCTTTTTGACGGTGAGTAGTTATAGGCCCGTAATTTCAGCCTGAGGATTTTAACTATAGTGATGGTCCTACCCTTTAATACCATGCTCTGGAGCTCCGGCAGTTCAAAACGGAGGGGAGATCGGAGCTGTTTTTGAAAAATTTTAATTTACAAAAAAATTTTCACAAAATAACCTATGGTATATTTTTTAATTACTTATAAAATTATTACAAAAATTAGGCTAGTTTTGTAAAGTCTTGTAGCTCCAGGGAACATCACTAATATAAACTTATAGGCCTGAAAATAAACCATCCTCAAGGGGTTAACAGTAAACAATAAAAAAGTGAAAAAAAAAACCGTGGCAATTCCACCGCGCCGTGGCATTGCCACCTCAGTATGAACACGTAGTATGTTTGACGTTGGACATAAAAGCGTTGGAAATGCCACCGGTGGCATTGCCACCTCAGTGTGAACCGAGCTTAAAAGCCGTTGTTCAAGTTCCCATTGTTCAAAGTTCCTATTGGTTTTGAAAACTTTGAGCCTCGAACAATGGGAACTTTGAATCTTTAAAAAAAACTGTTTGGGCTTAATTTAGTTTTGGCTTAGGCTTAAGTACACGTTTTAGCGGTTTTTACTTTCGGCTCCAAGTTCCTCGTTTACGGCTCGAAGTTCCCTATTTTTTGCTTCAAGTTCCTTAAATCAATCCACCCTAAATCAAATGAATTAACCTCAAAAAAACATTATTTTATTCAACTTTCCAACGAGCAATGAAATTGTGGCTCATAACTAAAATCCTGCAAAGTTTAGGTTTTTAGTTGAATAGAGACAAGTTGTATTTTAGTATCGAAATATCAAAGATCAAACTTTTTATATTTAACCGGTATATCAACTATCAAACTTTTTTGAATATTAATTTGATATTTTTATTTACTCTGGTTGTTCAGTACGCGGTTTTTCTGGCCTTTTTTTATTGGTAAATAAGCACATTTTTTAAAATATGAATAAGCTAATTTTACAAGCTTTCGAGGTGCTTTTTTAAACTTAATTATAAACTTAGTGTAATTCTCTGTTTTTATTACAGTAATTATTATTACGTTTGCTTTTTTTATTAAAAACTCCTTGGTTATGTCAATATTTTTCGAAACATTTGACACATTACGTTGACCAGAGGTGTGCTAAACACATTTTCATGAAACCCCTAGGTGTCTAAATAAAATTTTCCAAAAATAAACTTACTCAAACATCCCTGAGAGTATAGCGGTTCTGATTAGTTGGTTGTAGCGAGTTTCGTTGATATTTGTGCATCTTTCCAGTTTGTAAAAAATACTTTCTCGTAAAAATATAATGGAAGGCATCACACGGTAGGCTGGATTGGCGGCGTGAATTTTGTGCTCGAACGCCTTTAGTCGGGGGCAAAGTCGCTGCACATTCTAAATTGCACGGAGTTTTTTTGAAATACAAAAATAAATTAGCACTTTAGAATTTTAAGGACCCTCAAATAGCGAGTACTATTCCTGATTTGCAGTGTTATGTTTTGGCTCCGTGAAAGTGGAATCCGAAATGTCCACGTTCATTTTTTTTCCGCTCATTGCCATTTATTTCATGGCGTCATGATTACATAAAAAAAATTATCAGTGAAAAATTTCCGTTCAAATGAAAGTGTTTTAAGTTTTGATCATCATAAAAATTGGTGAGTACCAGGCCGCTCTTATAGGTAGACCGATACCCTATTAAAAACGAAAAAATGAAGGAAAAATTATAAAATAATTGGAAAAAAAAAACAAACAAAGTAAAGCAAAAAACAAGAACAAGTAAACAATTAACAAGTAAAGAAAAAGGAAAATTTTTTTTTTTATCTGAGTGAATTGTTAAAAATGACTTACAAAATCAAAAAGCCGCAACAAAATAAATTCTACAATCGTTCTGGAATTAATTAGTTCAGACAATCATTAAAGGATAAATAAGTTAAAGTTTTCCCTCATACAACGAAATATCTGAAAAAAAAGATACACTCAAGACCGCTTATTAAAATTTTAAGAGAAACAGGGTATTTTAATCATATCTGATTATTAAGGCGAAAACAGTGCGTTTAAAACATTCGATTGGTGCTTAATGTTAATTGAATTCCTGATCTTTTTTTTGCGCCTCCCTATTTTGTATCTTTACATTCCGGGTCTTAGAGACGTTTTTATAAGTCGGAAAAAATTAAATGTAATTTTTACTTTTTACAAGTACCATTTAAATCCTATAATTTTTTAAAATTTTTACTGATCTGTTTTAAGTTGTTTAGTTTTCGTTAATTACACATGTGTGATCGTAAGGAATTAAAAAATGAATTGAGAAAATTTCGGGTTTACAATTAAAAATATATGTGTAAATTATATAAAAATAACCGAATTTTAAAAAAAAAAAAAATTTAATAAGGAAGGAATGCGAAAAACAGCATGAAAAAAACATTATAAATGTAGCAGCTGGACTATACCGTAAATGAAAAAATTTTCAAAAGAACGTTGAAAATCGGATTTTTTGATTCCCACTAATTTACCTTTGTTCCATTCGATCAACCTTTGTAAATGCGGAAGTTTTAACAATAAAAGTAGTATAATGTTAATTAAATAACTACAAAATGGAAAATAAACAAAGAAATAAAAAAAAGTTAAGCAGAAAGAAAAATATAAGATGAAAAGCTGTCGTCAAAATACTTTAATAATAATGTTACGACATTATATATCATAATTGTTGGCGATGGTTTATGTTTTTATTTAAACGTTTATTCGCCTTTATCAGTTATGTACTAATCTGTTTGTTTGAAGCAGAAGATATCCACATAGGTCCACATGAGTGGAGATTACAATTGTTAACGATTAAGGAGGACAAAAATTAAGTTCAATCTGCCTGGAAAGGTTAAGTTTCAACTTATTTTAATTTTTAAAAGTTTTTGATTTCCTTTATTACTTTCCTACTTCTCTTAGGGCTGGTTCATACTTATGACAAAACGTCCTTTGGACAAAGTCCAAAGGACTTTTGTCCTTTGGACTTTGTCCAAAGGACAAAATCCAAGGGGAAAAGTCCAAAGGGAAAAGTCCAAAGGACAAAATCCAAAGGACAACGTATTCATACTTTTGTCCTTTGGACTTTTCCCTTTTGCGATTTGTCCTTTGGACTGTGTCCAAAGGACAAATTCTAAGTAGCGTTCATACATCGTCCAAAGGAAAAAGTCCAAAGGATGTTTTGGCTTGTCCAAAGGACGTTTTGGCTTTTATAAAATTGTCCTTTGGACTTTGTCAAAAAGACGTTTTGTCATAAGTATGAACCAGCCCTTAAACCTTCTATAAATAAAACATATTTGACGGCTAGAAGGGGGCGTAACGGGCAAAAAAATAAGATTAAATTTCATTTATTTTTTATTAATGGTTTATTATTAATTCTAACTAACTATTAAACAAATAGGTTTTATACCTAAAGGTCGAGTTCCGGCGAATTCCCGTTTGGGTTTTTCAACGAACTGGTATCCTTTGGGTCTTGGGTTGAGTATTTCGTCGATAAGTTGGCCGAGATTTGGCGGCGGGCCACCGCCCAAAGAATGGATCGAAAACCTTGGTTGTCTATTTCTAGGGTGTCTCTAACGGTGGGCGGTGGTGTATTCGGTCCTCCGCCTGGGACCGGTCCTCCCGGTCCCACTTGACCTGTGGGCTGACTAGAACTGAAAGCAACGATGCAGAATAGCAGCAAAACAAATGTAGTTTTCATTATTATATAAATGTAATCGGAACTAATTTCGTTTGAATATACGTTTAAACAGCTTTTTGCAGCCTTTAAAAAGTTTCATTTGAGCATGGAATATTACATACAGTGTTAAAATTTGAATTAGTTTACTTCGATTTTTCAAATAAGTTTTCGTAGCAAAGAATCATATTGCAGTAAAACGTTTAGTTTCTACGTGAACATTTCGCAGTGCCCCTGGATATTTTCCCTGTTGTCGGAATTTCCTGTAGACGTTTAAATTCTCTTTTATAAAAATCTTACTGCGGTTAAAACATTAGTTGGTGATGTTTTTTCGTATTATTCTAAACAGTAACGATAGAACTTTTAAACACGGGTAAGTTTCCCCAGAAAAAACCTGTTTCATTAATCAACACAAAATAAAAACATCCTTGGAAATGGTTTAGACACAATTTTTTTAAGAGTTCCATACCCATAGAAACCCATATTTCACGTCACAGTTATGAAGTAATATAATTGAATTTAAAAAAATGATTTCAATAATAACATTATTTATATTTCATTTTTTACAATTGAGGTACGTTTCGTTTTCGGTAAAGTAGAATATAGGCTTGAATGAGACTTAGAATTACCATCTGAAATCGTAGACAGATCGATTCGGGCTTCTGGTAATAGACTTCCTTCTATACATGACACTGTTGAATATCTACCCTCGTTGTTGCCAAGAGTTGTTGTCTGTCGCGCTATTTCTGCATCAGACGACATTTTTCTCAGGTTGACCGATGATGAATTTTTTTCTAAGTCAGGATCCACTGGTTTATCAACCGTTATGGAATCCAGATTTGTGTCAGAGAGCGGTGTTTGTGGGTTTTTGTTTGCCGATGGTGATGTTTGCCTCCGATGAAGAGAACTTGACGACTTCGACTTACGATTATAATTTGTATATTGCATTTTAGGTTCGGGTAATAAGGACTGCCCATATATTAATTCATTTGGTGGAATAGTTTTAGACAAAAGTGTTGCAGTGTCATTTGCTTCCTTAGTAGTTTTGTGTATATGGGTCGGCTGCGGTTCTGGCAACAGACTCTGAACGACGAATATACTGTTTTGCGTTTTTTGAGGCTGCTGTAAAATTGTCGTTTCAATAGTTTTGTGAGAATTTTGTCTTACAGGTGGTTTAGGCTTTACTTTAATTTTTGGGTTAACTTCAGAATTTTCAGTATCATTTTTCTTTTGTGTAGGAATTGTAGTTTTTATACTATCAGATGTATTGTTTATATTTTTCTGATTGTTGGACTCATTAGAATTTGCAGGTGATGTTTTATTTTTTACGACGTTTAAAACTGTTGATTGTGTTTCTTCTTTAGAAATTACAATATTTTCGTTTCTAAATTCACTGGTTTCTGTGGTATGCAATGACTCTGTTCTGTTCGGTAACTCTTCAAAGTAATTTTTTTCTGATTTTTCTACATTATCAAAACTATTATTTTCTTGTTCATGAATAGCTTCAGCAGCACCAGACAGTAGTTTTACTAATTCTGATTGGACGATTTTTGCTAAACGACGTTGATTAGTGTTTTCAAAATCGTTAGAAACCGAAACAATGTTTGTCTTGTCCTGTTTCAAAACAGATGTATTCGAGGTCTGCGCAGCCTCTTGTTTTATGTTTTTATGTTCATGACCTGTCTCTTCTGAATTTTCTGTCTGTACTTCAGCTTCAACAAAAGTGTGGTTAAAGTGACTGTTTACATTTTTATTAACATGAGAATAAATAACTTTTGTTTCTGCATATTCACTTTCTTTATTAGCAGAATCGTCTTGCTGAATATTTATTTTTTCTGTTTGCACTTCAATTTCCACTAATTGACTAGTTGGAGAAACGTTACGTTTTTGTTCTACACTGGTATAAATAAAGTTTTGTTCAGCTTTTACTAGGCTATTAACGTTAGGCTGTTTTCGTTTGTCCTCAAAGCTTTTAGAATTAGTTTCACAATTATTTACAGTTTCCTCAGTAATAGTTTTGTTTGAATCTGTCAGTTTTTTACCATCTTTGTCATTTGTCATGCACTTAGAGTCAGGTAATGGCACCGTTGCCTCGCTTTTATTAATATTTATTTCACTATACTGTTTCCACAACCCTGAATTAGTTTTTCGAACGCGTCTTTTGTGTCGTTTTTTATTTACTGGGCGATGATCAGCACTCTCGACAGTTTCAACAGTTATTTGGCTAGCTGTCTCGGAAGCGCTATTTTCTTTTCCTGCTGAAGTTATGAGTGGAAGCGAAGATATTGAATTTTTTCTGTTTACATTTTCGATATTAGTAAAACATTCCGATTGTGGTTTTGGGACACTGCCCACAGTTGGTATGGCAATCGGTTTACTGGTCACGTTCTTAGCAGGTTTGTTACCAGCAGTCTCGTGGTTCAATTGGTCCCTTTCCGAATAAGATTGCGGGTCTTTAGTTTCACTTTTACTGGTTGGGCTTCTTCTAGATTTAGTGGGTTGCACTGAGAGCTCGTTCGGGGAAAAATTCCACGTTTTCACCGAGCTTCTTTTAGTGTCCCGGATTCCTCTAGCTAATGAAGCTTCTGTACCGTCATTAATGTCGGAGTTTGCAATTAATCGCGGGCTGTGTTCGTCAGGATGATTGAATTGATGCGTGAATAAGTTTTGCTCATCCTGCGGCGATGACGCTGGTTCGGAATACTTAGAAGATCGCTTAATAGTCCCCTGAACAAAAATCTCAGCTGGCGGGGGCGGTAAAATGCTTTCGTCCGGGTTTGAATTGGGAAAATTCTGTTCCTCATCAGGTGTCAATAGAAAATCCGGTGGTGGCGGTAGCCGTAAAATTTCAACCTCCTCGTAGTCCTTGTCAGTATTCTCCGACCTCACATTTTTAATTTTAATTTTATTTCTGGTCTCGGCGTTTTCCTGGGAAATTTCAGAATCCGTACTTGACTCTGGGTAGAGATAACCCACATCCGCGGTATCAAATAGTGCTTCTAGTGACTTAGCAGTTTTAAGCTTCTCTTTTTTAGCTTTCTCTTTGTTTTTCTTTTTAAAAACACAGCAAAACAAAGCCATTGGTAGATGAAATTTAGTGGCAAAATAACACCTGAGTTTTTAAGAAGGTTGTGGTTATATGGTAAAAATCATTGAACGAAGTAGAATTTTATTAACACAAAAATTGATAGGCAAACAACAATTAAAACTAACAATAAATAATAACAAATAGCAGCTATTCATCAAAGCAAACGCACTTATTGAACGTTAAATTCTAAATTCAAATCCTGCAATAGATTGTGTGCTAAACGGGAGAAGAGAAGATGCGCGGTACGGAAAACACTAGAAAACTTGTTTCAAACAACGTCATGTGTTTACCATATGTGACGAGAACGTATTTGAACTGATACACTAAAAATTAAATTAAATCTCTCCGAAGGATTTTTTAAATTTAAAAAATAATTATAAGTAATTGTTGTAGATCTGCAGTATGAAAAATTAAAAAACCCCAGTTACTATTTATGGGTGAATGAAACAAAAATACCATTTTTTATCTTATAATATAATAGAAGCAAAAAATGTCTTTAATTTTTTTAAAACGTGGCCAACATTTCTACTATCACATTTTGAACCTAACTTTTTTAAGCCAGGGGTACCAGAAATTTGCAATTTACTAACGTTTCGCTTACAATCTCTTGTATACCAATTGACCGTTTTCATTTTTTATTAATAAATCAGGATTTTATTCAGCAGCAATAAAACATGCACCAGGCAAAATATGCATCTGCTTTAGTATAAAACAAATCTAATTACAATAAAAAATAATGATATTCTATGGTTGAGTTATATATGGCTGACTTTGTAAAATTGTTTGATGTTGTTTGTTTGATTACAAAATATAGAAAAATCATTGAGTTTTAGTCGTAAAAAATGAGTTTTTAATTCCAAATTGGTTATTTTATGAATTATTTTTAAAATAGGGCATTTAAATTTTAAAATTAAACCGTTGTTGCTGAAACTTTAAATTTGCCTTGGTTGTGGAATATTTAATTTTTTTATTGCAAATCATCGAGGTCAGCCAGCATAAAAAAATGTATTTAAAGTTGGAAAAATCATAGATCTCATTATTTTTAATATATATATATATATATATATATATATATATATATATATATATATATATATATATATATATATATATATATATATATACTTATATATATATTAACTATTGTATTTACCGTTCAAAAAACTTGCGATTTTTAACTTAAAAACAGGGAAGTAAACAAAATTATGTTGCGGCAAACTTATATAGTTTTTTTTTTGAAACATCTCTAAGCGAGTAGCGAACGTGCTTCAATCGGTTCGGTTTTCGGCATGTTTCATGTACATTTTCAACATATTCGAGCACAACTTAACAATTTTTGGGTTTTTTTTTTCATAAAATTAGTTTTAAAATTTTAGTTTTTTTTAAATTTTATTTTGATTTTTCTATCAAAAATGTCTGCTTTGATTGTTTATTAACTTTTTTCTTGGCCCTTAACAGTTCTGTTATTATCAAAAACTCAAGATATATTTTAAACTAAAGTCTTGTCTTGTAGTCGGCGGCCGTTAAGATTTACGATTTAAATATACGTAATGATCGACCGCGCAATTTGTCAAATCACAAAATCGTAATTATCAATCGATTTCCCGATGTCAGTTGTATCTATGTTCTAAATTTCAAGTCGAATAGATTTTATTTGGCCGAGTTATGATTGTTTTTATTAAAATTTGCATATACGTCATGTTGAGCCGCACAATTTGTCAGATCACATAATCATGATTATTAATCGATTTTCCGTTGTCAGTTGTGACTATGCTCCGAATTTCAAGTAATATAGATTTTATTTGGCCGAGTTATAATTGTTTTAAAAAAAATTTGCATATCCATCATGATCGACCGCATAATTTGTCAGATCACAAAGTCGTGATTTTCAATCTATTATCCGTTGTCATTTGTATCTATGTTTCGAATTTCTAGTCTTATAGATTTTATTCAGCCGAGTTATAATTGTTTTAAATAAAATTTGCATGTACGTCATGATCAACCCCACAATTCGGCAGATCACATAACCGTGATTATCAATCGATTTTCCGTTGTCAGTTGTATTTATGTTTCAAATTTCAAGTTATATAGATTTTATTTGGCCGAGTTATAATTATTTTAATAAAATTTGCATATACGTCATGATCGACAGCAAAATTCGTCAAATCAAAAAATCGTGACTATTAATCGATTTCTTGATGTCAGTTGTATCTATGTTCTGAATTTCAAGTCATATAGATTTTATTTGGCCGAGTTATGATTGTTTTAATTAAAATTTGCATATACGTCATGTTGAGCCGCACAATTTGTCAGATCACATAATCGTGATTATTAATCGATTCTCCGTTGTCAGTTGTGACTGTGCTCCGAATTTCAAGTAATATAGATTTTATTTGGTCGAGTTATAATCGAGTTATAATTGTTTTTAAAAAAATTTCCATATACATCATGATCGACCGTATAATTTGTCAGATCACAAAGTCGTGATATTCAATCTATTATCCGTTGTCATTTGTATCTATGTTTCGAATTTCTAGTCTTATAGATTTTATTCAGCCGAGTTATAATTGTTTTAAATAAAATTTGCATGTACGTCATGATCAACCCCACAATTTGGCAGATCACATACCCTCTCCTCTTTCCTTGAGTTATGATTTTTTTTTAATTAAAATTTGCATATACGTCATGTTGAGCGCAAATTTGTCAGATCACATAATCGTGATTATTAATCGATTCTCCGTTGTCAGTTGTGACTGTGCTCCGAATTTCAAGTAATATAGATTTTATTTGGTCGAGTTATAATCGAGTTATAATTGTTTTAAAAAAAATTTGCATATCCATCATGATCGACCGCATAATTTGTCAGATCACAAAGTCGTGATTTTCAATCTATTATCCGTTGCCATTTGTATCTATGTTTCGAATTTCTAGTCATATAGATTTTATTCAGCCGAGTTATAATTGTTTTAAATAAAATTTGCATCCACGTCATGATCGACCGCACAATTTTTCAAATCACAAAATCGTGATTATCAATCGATTCTCCGTTGTCATTTCTATCTATATTCTAAATTTAAAGTCATATAGATTATATTTGACCGAGTTCTTTTTTAAGTGAAATTTGCATATACGTCATAATCGACCGCACAATTCGTTAGATCACAAAATCATGTTTATTAATCGATTCTCCGTTGTCAGTTGTATCTTATCTATGTTCCGAATTTGAAGTCATATAGATTTTATTCAGCCAAGTTATAATTGTTTTAAATAAAATTTGCATATACGTCATAATCGACCACACAATTTGTCAGATCACAAACTCATGATTATCAATCGATTTTCTGTTGTCAGTTGTATCTATGTTCCGAATTTGAAGTCATATAGATTTTATTCGGCCAAGTTATAATTGTTTTAAATAAAATTTGAATATACGTCATAATCGACCGCACAATTTGTCAGATCACAAACTCATGATTATCAATCGATTTTTTGCTGTCACTTGTATCTATGTTCCGAATTTCAAGTCATATAGATTTTATTTGTTTGAGTTATAAATGTTTTAAATAAAATTTGCTTATATCATGAACGACCACACAAATTTTTAGATCACAAAATCATGATTATCAATCGATTCTCTGTTGTCAGTTGTATCTATGTTCCAAATTTAAAGTCATATAAATTTTATTCGGCCGAGTTAAAATAAATAAAATTTGCATATACGTCATGATCGATCGCACAATTTGTCAAATCACAAAATCGTGATTATCAATCGATTCTCCGTTGTCAATTGTATCCATGTTCCGAATTTAAAGTCATGTAGTTTTTATTTGGTTAAGTTATAAATGTTTTAAAAAATTTGCGTATATCATGATCGACCGCACAATGTGTCAGATCACAACATCGTGATTATCAATCGGATTCTCCCTTGTCAGTTGTATCTATGTTCCGAATTTCAAATCATATAGATTTTATTCGGCCGAGTTATAATTGTTTTAAATAAAATTTGTATACGTTATGATCGACCGCACAATTTGTCAAGTCACAAAATCGTGATTATCAATCGATTCTCCGTTGTCAGTTGCATATATGTTTCAAATTTCAACTTATATAGAGTTGATTTGGCCGAGTTATTCAAAATGAAAAAAAAAAGCGTCAGGAAATTACTCACTTACTTACTGATCTGAAGATAATATCCGGCAACCCACGGCCGCCGGAATTAGAACACAAATAATAATGATTTAAAGGTGCAGTATACTAATTAATGTAGTATTTTTTATTGCTTTCTAATTAATACTAATCGATGTGTCAAGTCACAAAATTGTATTACAACAAAATTAATATCCAATGCTTGATGAGTTATTAACAAGAATTCGGCTTGGTGGATGTGCGCCGCCAAATCTGCCGCCAAACTGTCGCCAAATAGCTGCCAAACCGCCGGCATTTAAGAACTAAGGTTTTAACTCAGTTATATGTAATTAAATAATGTTAATTTCATATTTACATCTTTAAACAATTTTTATAGTACAAAAAACTGTTAATCTTTTTTTATTCTACAAAAAAATTGAAAACAAAACCGAGTTGTTTTTCTTCACGGAGATATCATTTTTAGAAAGTAGCTGAGCAGACTATAGCCTATTGCGCCGTGGGGCATTTTGCTCCAGCAGCATAGCTATCATACAACCAGTTACCAATTTTCAGCGCGCGCGGCGCGAACTTTTCAGCGCGCAATATAGGCTAACTCGGTTTTTTTACTCGACTTTTTTTAAGGTTAATCCTATGCGTTCCTAAGCCAAGCGAAGCCTTAAAAACAACCTAAACTTTAACAAATAGCTGCGCGAAGAAAGTTTAGGTTGTTTGTTAGGCTTTGCTTAGGCTCAGTAAAGCGTAAATTTAACCTTAAAAAAAGTCAAGTAAAAAAAAGTCGAGTAAAACCGAGGTTATATTTAAAACATGTTTTTGTAAATTTTAAAGTTAAAAAAATAAACTATGAATTAGTTAAAACCGTCTTATTATAAAATTTGTTTACTTTAACGCCTTAGTTCCTAAATGGCGGCAGTTTGGCGGCGGTTTGGCAGCAGTTTGGCGGCAGATTTGGCGGTGCACATCCAACACGTATACACCACTTTTCAAAATAAATTATTTCTACTAAACGGATATTACTAAACAAATATATTAACAAAACTTAACAGAAAATACGCTGATATACTAAAAAATTAAGTTTTAAATTTGGTTTCAATTACAAAAAGTATTAAATGCAAACTGCGATTTAAAAAAAAACACCATATATCATAAATGTGGCGGATAGCGTTGAGCAGTTTAGGTCAACTAAATTAACAATATTAATTCATGTCTTAAGTAGTCACTACACTCGCGTTCAATCATGGTTTCATTTCAATTTAAAACATTTTTAAAATATATTAATGTATGCGCTGTAATCAAATTACAGTAGCCCGCGCCTGTCGCCGCGCGTGTCAAAACAGTCGCTTATAACAGTGCGTGCGCTCCACGCGGTGCGTGGGCCCAATGGGTTTTGTAATTATTGTTTTGCGCTTTATACTTGGAGATCAGTCGTTACCTACCTGAATCGGAACCCTCGTTGGCAGTACCCGCCTAGGTATTTATAATTTATTACCTTAATTTTATCCGACATTTTTCCCACTTGAGATGCCAACCGCTATAGTTGGTCTCGACCAACTTAGGTAAGGAAATTGTGTTAAGTGGAGAGTTCGCAGGGCTGTCTGTGAACTCTCCTTGAGATAAGGCGGCATTTTTCGGAAGTGTATTGGTGGAGTGACTACGATCGTGGGTACAGGTATTTAATAAGGAATTTTGCACAAATCTTGTACAAGTTGTACGTAATTTTTAATTAAGTTAAATAGGTTACATAAAACCCTCAGTGGCGTGTCGTCAAGGACAACCACTGACTTCGTAAAAATATCGTTTTAATTTTCAATTCGGTAAATTTCTAAAAAAAAAACAAATATTTAAATAATTCAAACTTAGGCCTCTAACTGAATTAAAATATAATAATTTTTCTTTAGTTATTCATATTTAACATTTGTTTTTAATCACTAAAACGGGTTTTTAAAAGGCTAAAAGTCATAGCCTTAGCGTTTCTAAACGCCTAAAAATAGCCTTTTCTTTTTGTTAAAACAAATTGCTCAAGTTGCTCAATGTGCGCAAAAAGTAATCTATTCTTTTGTTCGCCGCAACGCGGCCTGTTGCGCTCGTAATTGCTCATAAAATAAATGTTTTGTGTAAACTATTGTGTAACCTATTTATCTCCGCAAGTAATTCAATCTGCCAACGCAGTATTTCATTCACAAAGTACGTAAACAAGGCATTTATTTCGTCTAAACAAATAAGTTATAAAATTACACTTAAATTCATGCAGTATAGTCCCACACGACACATAGAAACCACGGAACCCAAACCACTGGCCAAACCCTCTCTTTTCCCCTCATCGAAACACTAAAATTACACTAATAATTTTAATGTTTCGTTGAAAACTAATCCCCACGTCAAAACTCTCCTCTGTACTTTATGCTGTTCGTTTCCTAGTTTGGTGGCTTCATATTTTCCAGGCACACCGGGCTTTGAGGTCTTCAACGAACTTTTTGAAAACCCAAGCGAAGCTTGGGTCGGTCAACCTATTCATTTCCAAACCCGTTGTTCCAAGGTTTCACCCACCTCATAACTTCGGTGAGGCTACCGAGCTCAGTGAAAAAATTGAGCTTACAACTCTTTGCTGGAAACCCTAACTTTTTGTGGAAGTCTGACTCCATCAGACTTCTCCAATCACGTTCTGAATTTGTACTGGTATTTTTAATGTTCCATACCAGTCCCTTACCTTCCCCTCGTTGAATCTGCGTAAAGTACTGTCTTCACTTTCAATTTGACCAGTAACTTTTTGTAGGGAGCAAAAACCATTTTGCTCTTATTTTTACGACCCAACACGGTAATGTTTCACTGTAATAATTACCGTCAATTGGTAATTACCTAATTTGGATCAGGTCTCAACTTACGTTTGGTATCATTTCGTATATTGGACTTCGTCAGCATTTTGTGCAAAGTTTTTGAAAAGGAATTCGCGAAGAATTCCTCCTTTTCTCAACCCATCCTACCGTAACCCCACTCCGTGAACCGACTTGACCCCCCGGTCAAGAGGGTGTGTCGTGTGTCCCCTCGCTACGCAAGAGTAAACAATAAGGTCAAATTCTAAAAATTGTGCAAACTTCTTTATTGTGTAATAACCGGCTGAGCCGAAATAAAAGGGAAATCATAGCATAAGGTGTTTATTTAAATACGATAAGTAATCCGTGTGTACCGGGCCGCAGGATCATCAACTTACCGGCTTGACCCCTGTTTGGCCCGCTACATAAATAATGTTTGGTGTATTGTGTTTTTTACAACTTGATAATTTAAAATTTTAAAACTTAAACCGAAATGCCACCAGGCAGTGACAAATCAAAAAACGAACGTGTTTTAGCAAAGCCCCGTAAAAACTTTATTTTAAAATAATATAGCGTGTTCCAAACAGCCTTAAAATTTTGATAATACTTTGAAACCGCAAATTTGCCTTAATTTTGGTCCACGAATAAACGAATTTTCATTTTGAAGAACTGCCAACCAGTCCATTTACAATTGTTTGGAATGGCTTAAACATTACTGAAATTTACAAAATCTTCTTACAAATAAAAATTAAGCAATATTTATTTATTTTTTGTTTAAAATTATATTAATTATTTATAATCCCGTTTATTTTTTAAGAAATATTCGCAATCCATTCTTGTTTATTTCATTATTGTTATAATTGTTTTAAACGAAAAAATAAAAGAAAATAATAACATTATTAAAACATCAAATTGCAAATAGACTTATCATTAAGAAAAAGCAAAAAAATAAAACCTTCATTTTTCAAATTAATATCTGTTTACGAATTTTATGCAAAAAAACCCATGGCTTGTTAGATTTGTCGCTTCCAGATAGCCTTCGGGTTTATTTATGCGATGTTTGCTTTTTGTAAAAGTAAAACCTTCACAAACTAACTGGTTATATCAGAATAATATAACAAACAAAAAAACCAACTGTAAAAGCGAGTAAAAAATATTTTTTCAAATGACACTATTTATTTAATACTTTTGAACCAAATTTAAAACTTAAGTTTTTTTGGTACCCTAGCATATTTTCTGTTAAGTTTTATTAATATCCGTTCAGTAAAAAAGATTTATTACGAAAACTGGTTACAAAATTAATATTCGGAATAACCAAGCGGTATTCTTGTTAATAAATCGTCAACCATTATTAAATTATTTTCTGTGATTTTGCAGTTTTTACCCACTTTACGTTAGATCTCTTGACGAAGACTTTTGTTTGCAGCGTAGAAACGAAGGTTTTATTTATTTTCGTTGAAATAAACCGCTTTAAAATTATGTCTGTTACAGCATTACATTACAACATTATAATTCAAGCATTACAACATTATAATTCAAATAATTCTTTTGAAAGCATAAAATGATAAAAAAAAACTTTTAAGCCACTTTTAATGTATGGTGATGAAAACTGAAAGTGTTGATTTTTTTTGTTTTTAAATGATTTTTTTTTAAATTTCAACATGAGAAATTATTTTTTTATAAAAATTGCTTGCTCGCATGATATATTTTTGAATTTTACTCTCGTCCGAAAACGTTATTAAATGTTCCGCGATATCTTTTCCTATACACTTCCTGTTTATAAAAAAACACCGAAGATTTTTTATTCGGCAAACACAATCAACAAATACTGCACCAATCAAAACAATAGAGGTATCTAACAAAAATAAAAAAATTGCTTTAAAAAGTTTCTTTCAAGGTATCAATTGTAACTAGAATTTTTATACCCATTAAGCAATCTTTAAAATACAAAATCGCCCAAAAACAGGTTATTTTTGGAATGGATCTATATTCTAACCCGCTTAAGATATTTTGACAAAAACTTTTATGGGCTATTCAGGGTAAAGGTAAAGTTTTCTCAAAAATGTGATACTTCTTCCAAACTTTGTTTAAAACCAAAAAAGTTAAATTTTAAGTAATATAAAGACGTTTTGCGATTTTTTTTCTGTATTTTGGCATTATCTATGTATATATAAATAGACGTAATGTCTGTGTGTGTGTGTGTGTGTGTGTGTGTGTGTGTGTGTGTGTGTGTGTGTGTGTGTGTGTGTGTGTGTGTGTGTGTGTGTGTGTGTGTGTGTGTGTGTGTGTGTGTGTGTGTGTGTGTGTGTGTATGTGTATGTGTGTGTCTGTGTCTGTCTGTCTGTGTGTTCCCTAACTCCTCCCTAACTACCCAACGGATTAAGGTGAATGAGGTATCGTTAGAAAACTTATAACCCAGGGAATGTCGTAATGGGGTTGAAATTTTGAAACAATTTACATGGACATTTTTATACTGGACAACGCGTTTTCACCAAAGGGGAGAGAGACCCTACGGATTTTGGAACTTAAAACAATTTTTGACTCAGAATTGGCTCAAACTTATTTGAAAGAGTAATTAGGCAATGTAAAGCTAAAATATCATGATTTTTGGAAAAATGAACATGGACATCTTTATACTGGACAACGTTTTTTTCATTAAAGAAGGGAATTACCTTGCTCACCAACCACAAAAGGGATTGGGCTAAATGAGATATCATTGCAAAGCTTACGGTCCGGAGAACGTCATAAAGAGGTTGAAATTTAAAAAAAAATTGCATGAACATCTTTAGCCTGGACAAAACATTTTCACAAATAGGGGAAACCTATGGATTTTGGAAAGTGAAAATTTTTGGTCCTTGAATTAGCTCGAACTTATTGATAAGAGTAAATATCCAATGTAAAACCAAAATGTCATGTTTTTTGGTAAGATTAACATGGACATCTTAATGCTGGACAACGTTTTTTTACTAAAAAGAGGAACGACCTTCCTCCCCAACCAGCAAAAGGATTGGGCTAAATGAGATATCATTGCAAAGCTTACAGACAGGGGAATGTCATAAAGGGGTTGAAATTAAAAAAAAACTGCATGGACATCTTTTGGTTGGACAACACTTTTTCATAAAAACAGGGCCCTATGGACTTTGAAAGCTGAAAAACTTTTTATCTTCGAATTGGCTCAAACTTATTGGTAAGAATAATTCGCCAATGTCAAACCAGAATATAATGTTTTTGGAAAAATGAAAATGGACATCTTTATGCTGGAAAAAGTTCTTTTACTAAAAGGAGGAAGGACCTTTCTCCTTAACCCCAAAAAGGATTGGGCTAAATAAAATATCATTGCAAAGCTTTAATTTCAAGGAATATCAATCATAAAAGGGTTGCATTTTTCAAAAAATAAATAACAAGGACATCTTTATGCTGGACAACGCATTTTCACCAAAAGGGAGGACCCTTCTCCTCAACCACAAAACGGATTGGGCTAAATGAGGTATTATTGCAAAGCTTACAGTCTGGGGAATGTCATAAATTGGTTAAAATTTTAGGAAAATAACATGGACATCTTTATATTGGACAACATATTTTTACCAATGATGGAAGAACCTTCCTCCCCAACCACAGAAAAAATGAGGATAAATGAGATATTATGGGAAACCTTATAGTTCAGGGAGCATCATAAGGTGGTTGAAATTAGTAAAAAATTAACACGGACATCTTTATGCTGGACAACATATTTTCACCAAAAGAGGGAAAGACCCTTCTCCCCAACTAAAATTAGAGTAGGTAACTGAGGTATCACTGTAAAGCTTACAGTCACGGGAATGGCATAAAAGGGTTAAATTTTGAAAAAAAAATTAGTAAATGAATATAAAAAAATGCGGGAAAAATTATTTGTCAGCCGTATGGCTGACACGGGCTACTTGTCATTTAAAAAGAGGTATATAACAAGTTTTTTAAATTAAAAAAAACGCTTTTGGAATACCAAAAATCGAACTTTTGGTTTTTTGACACTTTGGACGAAGTTTGTCCCGGGATTAAAAGTGGGGTACACAGTTAAGTTTTTTGACTTCAATTTTGCTAATCTTTTGCAAAAATCTTATGCCTACCCCTAATAGCAAACAAAACTTTTTTCATCAATATATTTTCAGCGATTGAGGGATATACCCTCAAAAATGGCATTTTTTGTTGATTTTTGACTTGAAAGATAATTCAATGGGTATGGTATATAAATTTAAGTTATAAATGATTGATGCAACGAAAAAAGCAGCAATTTTAACTTTCTGTGATACCTTAATTGTTAAGATTAATGCAGTATTTGTTGAGATATTTCGTTTACCGCACGAGAAAACCCTCGATTTTTTTTGTTCAAAACACCAAACGACGGCAGTGATTTCTAGTGCAAAACAACTGCGATTTTTAGCCAAGAAACACGAGGTGTGGGGACTTATTGTTTCGGCACACTTAAGTAGGTTTTCTGAGCTAAATCACCGAGAAATATCATTTTTGGAGGTTCATTATCTACTGAACTGCTAAAGATTTTTTGTGACGAAAAAAATTTAGGAAGAAAGGGGTAATGTTTCCCCAGAAATCATTAAAATCGAAGACAAAAAGTTTGATTTTGTACCAAACCTTTTATTGAATTGAATTCAAAAAAAACTTTTCACTCGATCTGATTCTTTATTTATTTATTTATTTTATTTATTTTGTCAAACGACAGGAACATACAGAAGCAAGTAAATAACCGCACTGAAATTGCATGCACCCAAAAAAAAAGGAAAAAAAGAAAACCAAATAGAATTGTTTTACACACCAAAATAAGCCATACCAAATCAATCATTTTCAACCCCAAAGGATTCATGACTCCCTGAAATCAAAAATGACTGACCTGATATTACTGTGGCCAAAAATCTATTAGGTTTTGCATAAATTTTATAATTAAATTAATACATAATAACACTTAATATAAACATGCACTGAAATATATAACGAAATAAATAATTAAAGCACGTTATAAAAATTCTGGTTTTCTAAAATTCTATCTAAAAAATAAATATCACTTGTGATTTTAAAAAAACGTTTTTTAGTTTGTAAGCAAAAAATAGTTGGAAATTGATTCCACAAATTTATCGATTTTCTTAATGCAGAAGAGTCAGTTCTTGTAAAATGTCTGGTGGGTAAATGATACTCAAAATCATTATTTCTTAATCTTCCGGATCTTCGTACATTTTGATCAGAAGTTAGCATTAAACAATTATCAGGGGGAATTCGAAACTGGTGGTGATAAGTGTACATTAAACGCGAACGGAAACTTGCTGCCGTGTGGCCAACAGATGGAATTTTGCTTAAATTTTGAAGCTCATCCAAAGAAAAGTTATATTTTTTGTAAATCATCCTTAAACTTGATTGCAGAGCTCTATCCAAAATGTAACGGTCTTTTTGAAAATATGGGTAATACACAGCCAGACCATAGGTTAATGATGGAAACACAGTGCTAAAAAATATTTCTTAGTACACTGGAGCTTACATTTTTACCAAAAATTTTAGTTAAAGCCCCTGTGGCTTTCTTTAACTGGGCACTTTTTATATTTGAATGCTTACTCCAAGACAAACTTTCATCAACAGTGAGGCCCAAGTATCTGTATTCTGTAACTCTTTCAACATTGTGGTTACCAAATACAATATGAATGTTTAAATTGAGCCGCTGATTACCCAAAGAGACTAAAATGTATTTTGTTTTTGTTGTACTGACAGTATTGTTGAGCGGTATTTAACTAAATACCGCTCAACAAAAAATTGATTTATTGTATTAATGTCGTTGTTAATAGCCGTTTCATCGTTTGGTCTTACTATTGGCTTAATTAGACACAAAGCGTCGGCATACATAATTAGTTTTGAGTTAGGAGATAGATTTACAGACCCTAAAAGATTACTGTGAGCTATATAAAGTAAGAACCCTGGGGAACACCACTTGAAACAGCTCTTTCTCTGGACAGCACATTTTCGACCTTGACATTAAACGTTCTTCCAGAAAGATAAGATTTAATGTAATTAAGTAAACAGTGGCTGACACCAAATTCATCTCGAAGGCATTTTAACAGGCTTTGATGAGGGACCGAGTCAAAAGCTTTACTAATATCAAAAAACACAATAACTACTTTGGTTGGACTGCGATTAAGTCGGCACCACTCAAAACCGCTATAAATGTACCCTTCGAATAGAATTAAGGCGTCCATTGTGCTACGAAATTTTCTAAAACCAAACTGAATTTTTGAAAGTAACGGTTCTAAAAAGTTTTTAAGAATTTCAATGATATGTGCTTCACAGATCTTAGATACCACACTTGTTATAGATATTGGTCAAAAATCGTTAAATGTTATGTTAGCTGCTTTTTTAGGCACCGGAGTAATAACCTGTTTT